>JBBPUM010000329.1:0-19310 GCA_038094695.1 Chiua aff. virens | reverse complement strand
TTGTATTTTATTCAACTTTTGCTTGCCTTCTCAAGCCAGTGGCTACAATTTTACAACTTATCATCAATTCTGAGGTTTTTGGCTTGTTTTGTTCCTTTGTGACACGTATAATTTTTGTGTGTCACAAATTGATTTTTGTGTGTCACAATTGCATCCCCTACTACATTGATCCTTGTTCAAATGACTATATATTGACATTTATTCACTTCTCTAATTTGTGCAAAAAAGTGTGTGATATCACATAGGAATAGGGTCTATTAGACACATCTTTTGGTAGAGAAAGATGTGTCTAAAAGACCTCAAAAGTGGGTCACCTGAAGTGTTAAGTTAAGGGCCTGAGACGGTTCTGCTAGCATGTCCTCGTCCTCATACGCTGATCTTCGTTTAGGAGGCATGTTGACGACGAAGGTAGACGGCGGTGGCTTCAATCTCTGCAGACAGCGAAAAGTAGGGACAAAGGATTTTGTGGGACGACAAGTTCTTTTACTACCCTCGGCCTCGTGGACTTGGGCTGTAACGGATTCTCGAGCTAAGTAAACACGTAAAACAGTAGCGGCTACAAGCTCTTAGTAATAAGTACATGCACTACCGCTACAACTGACCCGAGTCTCTGCCTCGAAATTCCGTATGAAAAGTACTGCGGTAATCCGAGGGCAACACAACAAAAGAATTAAGGACGCGGACAAATACTTAAACACGGGTGAAGAGGTGTTAAACAAGTTTGGGACAGTCACATGGGAGGGGCAGTGGCCGCAAATCGGCGAGTTATGGGGCGTGTTTGCCGTAGATTGGGTCTTGTCTCCCGCTGGGGCAATGTAGGTCGTAGACGTTTGGAGGCCCGAGAGTCTGGGTCAGGGTAGTCTGGGTCGTCATCAAGTTGCCTACGAGTGCTCCCGGAGCTAGCGCTCGTAGTAAAACCAGGCCCACTGACTTGATGGACCGGGTACGGGCGTGGCATTCGTGGATTGACATGACTCTCAGAGCCAGATTCATCAGAAGTGCCATTGTAGGGATTCCACCGAGTCTTCTTACTTGATCGGGATGGCTTGGTGTTGGCAACAGCCTGAGCCTTATCTGTTCGTCGAGTATGAACCCAACCTTCGTCGTCGATATTGCTCAATGCTTCGACGAGCGCCTTACGCATTTCGATGTGTGTGATTGGACGGTCGACGTGGAATGACTTGTTCTTGAACGAAATTGGTAGGATGATCCGTTCCCGCAGGGTCTCGAGGAGGGGGATGAGGGGTTGGAAATAAGGGGATATGTGTTCTAGAATTTGGTACCGCCAGCCGAACTCGGACTGGATTGTCACCGTTTTCAGGAGGCTCGGCTGAAACGTATTAAAGTAAATATCAAAACATTCGGAGAGCGCACTCTCGGGCTTAAGGCAATGGGGTGTGTTGAATAGCACACAGATCCCGAGGAGGACGTAAAACAGTGACTCGAGGTCGTGACTGGCTGTGTGGGTGACTGGTTTCCCTGGACCAGCCATTACAAGTTCTGCAGCCATCCATGACCATGTCCCCTAGAAGACATTGGTAAGCATAACCCTCATCCTGTGAGTGGAGGGACTTACAGTACGATATAGTGGGTTTGTATCAATCGACGGCTGGGGGTAATCGGAAGGGTGATCCCTCCCCATCGAGAGTACAATTTCGTGGTTTATTTTCAGCTCGGAGAGTGGGATGCGCTCAATTCGATCCTGGCCATGGATAGATATACGAACGGGGATGGAGTCCTCTCCTATTTCTGAGGAAGGGCAACTGGGTGGTGTCATAGGGGATGTTGGGGGCAAATTACAAGGAGAGAGAGGGGATGACAATTGCGACGTATGTGCGGACTCAGCACCAATATAGGAAGCATCAAGTGGGACAGCATAACCCCAATCCGCGAGAAGACCGCGATATGTGATGTCTTTCATCTTGGCCTGTAGGCGCGTGCGGGTATCCGGGGGTAAACCGTCAAGAAAGTCCAGGCGTCGGTTGCCATCACCAGAAGAATCCCACAAAACAAGAAGTAGATTCAGTAAACTTATATCACGGTGGAGGACCTTGGCCTTGACGATTGCGTCCTCGTGTACTATGAGAGACCATCAGTGGTGCAGACCATGAAATATGGATATGACGTACTAAACACATAGTCTATGAATGCCACGAGAAGTTCGGCGAGGGAAGAGAACGACATAATCGATATCCCGACCGGTTCAGTCACGAGACGGGAGAGGACACGCAGTTGGTATGCACAGCCGTACGACAAAGAAAGAAGGGTACGGAGGTAGTGCGTCGACATGTTCATTTTTACTCCGGGATGGGAAGGATGAGGTCCTTGCACCTGTTGTTCGTGTATGAGTAGGGGTACACCTTCCACCCCTGCATCGTTAAGTCTTGCCAACAGGGCACCTTCCGTGAATTTCCGTAGTGGGTCGATCCAGGAGTCCTCGACAACAACCTGTAGTGGGGATTTGGGAGAGGAATACCTCATCAAACCGGACCAGACCGTTGTGCTGCGACTATGTAATGCATCTGAGATGAAAATTAGTTGTTCCAAATATATAACTGGATTGTCCCCGTCATCGCTCTCGGTATCCCCTTTCCACGCAACTAACACTCTCTTCTTCTCGTCGCTTTCCCAGAACATCGTCTCGTCGAACCCGATGTTGGGCTTGGGAACAGTAGAAAGGCCCAATAGAATCCGTAGGAAGATTTCAGGGTTTTCATGGATATCGAATGGCGCAGTCGAAAGGGATCCCCCCCGATCGAAGAAGGTGAGGACAATATGCTGACCTAGCATTCGCAGGCACGGTGCTGAGTGCCTACCGTCCTGCGCGTAGAGGAGGAGGGCAGTTTTCCCTGCTGCTTCGATGTAGGATTTTCTAAGTGAGTCAGACGTCTTTTTGGACTTGACTTCTCCAAGGACGATAACGTCCCTCCAGTCCAATTCCTTCGATGACTTCGAAAGCGGTCCAGACAGTAGCACGAGGTCAGGCTTGCGATTCGCGTCCGAGCCTTTGAGCGGTGATGTAGCGCCATCAGCATGCCACCGTCTGAGCATTCAAATTTATGTCAATATGTAGGACATGCGTAGATGATAGAATAACGTACCGTTGAGTGGTAAACGCTGCATTAACTTTCTTCACCACCTGTAAAATATCATTGAAAAATTGTGCAATGTTCGATTCGGCGCTTTCGTCACTACGTGGTGCAGTCTGGCGCCAGCATTCAGCACCCTCAACCCCGTTATCATCGCTTCTTGCATATACGCCAAGTTCCCGTAGCGAGTCAAGGAGTTGGGTCATATCCAACGACGACTTGGGGGACCTGGGAAACAGCGCCGTGTCGGGGAATATCGCCTCAAGTAAGCGTCTACTCTCTGGGGGGCTGAGGGTCCAGTGCAGTTCTCGAGTATTGTTTTCGATGTGGGGATCCATTTGACGGCGGTACCAGTCGGATCTTTTTCGTAATCCTGGGGGCACACTTTGAATCTTAGTCACTGAATGACTCGGAGCATTGAAGCATTGACGAGCTAAAATGGACTTACACGTTCTAATGAGTACGGTGTTGCATGAGAAGTCAGTGGCTGCAGAAAATGTTGGATGACGTGACCATATTGGGTAAAACAAAGACAACTTTACCTTCAAGTTGGTGTCACGCAAGACATCTGACATGATTGCACTAAGGAAAGTCTGAAAAAGTGGGAGTATCGAGTCGTCGAGAACTTTATTTGGGATTCAGATCGATCCTATCGATGGGTTAGGAGGGGAACCTTACATATCCGAATGTGGGCACTAATGTGTAATAGAAGAGCTACTAGAGGAAAGTGCGTAATAAAACTCCTTCGACCAGTACCAGTTTAGCCAAAAATCCGATGAATGTTCATAGCTACTCGCACTCGTTAACCGTGCATGCGCCTCCTTACCAAAGTGAGGTATTAAATGCGCCGGGGAACGTATTTGTGTCACGGGAATCACATCCCCGATCCTGCTCCCGTCAGACTGGACCGCACGTCTCATCAAGTATAATCCTGTTTCAGTGTTGATGCCACTGGGGTTTCTGTGTTGCAGGACAATGCTGAAGGGTTGAGCATAAACGAGTAAATGTTCCGAGTGTAATGGGCGGAATATCAAGTGAAGTTGGGCGACGGTATGGCCTGCACGATGGTCAGTGGATGTGTCATATAAATCATAGAACGTACCCTCTAATCCTCGTCTTGGCCAATCACTTTCCCGGTCCGCGTTGATGATGGTGGCATCATACAAACCGTGCGGGTTGGTAGTGGAAGGAGGTAGGGCACGAAGAGTTTGTGGAGTGTCTGGAGTAAGATTATCGTAGTACCGCATCTGCTGGACGCGTAATTTATACCAAACCTGAAGGCGATCGAACGTTAATTCGCGGTGGTGCTCCCTGTCTCTAATCCCCGACACAAGATGCGGTATTCCGTTTTGGAGACGATGTAAGCACTCCGCTAGGGCAACGCGGAGGTCCGGAAGCTTGAACAGGGTGGCTGCTTCATCTACAGTCAGTCGCAAAGACAGCTTGCTAGCAAGGTGAAAAGCGGTAGTGGTGGTCGAAAAGGTGCAGTACGGCTTTATGGCGTTGGGGATACAGCCACGTGCAAGTGCATCGGCGATCTCGAAGTAGTTGACGGTAGGTCGGGCTGTAGCCATAAAATAAGGGTCTTCTTCGTCTGGTTCGTGCTCATCATTCTGCTCGAAGGCTCCGTCGTCATCGACTTCCTGCAGATCTGTCTTGTTCATTTGAGACTCGATATACGTAGCGACGTCGAAACGAAGGCATTTCTCCTCGCGGTCCAGGTGACGTGCGATCTGATTGTAGTAATCACGGTTGTTTCCGGCTCGGGCTGGAACCTTTATCGCTTGGACATGTGCATGTTCAGTGGGATCTGCAGACCACTGCATCACTGCACCTGAAAGACGGATGCTAGGAACGACGCTCTGTAGTAGCTCTAACTTAGGAATCTCCCAAGAGTCCTTACGTGCACCAGCTCGTGTGATCGCATCTTTGTGCTCGTGAAATTGCTGTAGGGCCTTTTCAAGATTAACCAGGGATTCGTCTGTAAACATCTGCGCCTGTGCTAAGTAGCGAAAATCCATAAGCGAACGCACAGCGATAAGGAATCGCCGCGGGACCGAACCAGCGATAACACCAATGATGTAACGCTGAATGGCACGGTGATCACGTCCCGTAACTTGCTTCAACTTTGATATACCATCCTCAAAGGCACGGTATCCGATAGGGGTCTGGACCAGAGACATCCTGAAGTCGAGTTCGTCCGCTCCGGTCACGGCAATACACCATTTTATGTCATGGTCCCAGGCAAACCGGTGGAAGTGGTGAAGTGATTCGGGAGTGATGAAGAAGCAGGGTTCGGAGAGTGGCCAACCTCTCCAAAAGGGTTCAGTTACGCCGTTCAAGCCGAGACGTTTGGTGACCTTCAAAAAGTTCTTATAGTCCAAGGGGTCTTGCTCAGCGCATGCGGTGCGAATGGCCAACAGAGTAGCCTGGCCAGTGCGTGGGGGATGACGGAATGAATCGCCAAAGTGTTTGGAGGTGGCAGTCGTGACCGGGGACGCCTTCGGGCCTGTTGCAGCTAGAAGACACTCTTCCGGGGTGTCTGCTATCCATGATGCCAACGGTGTGTAGCAGTATCGCAGATTCCCCACCGGGTCACTCATCATGATGCCTACGGTGGCTGCGGTCCTAAGGGGAGCGAGGATATGGTCGAGTGCTTGATGGACGAGTTGATCCTTTAATAATCCATGAACGCGGCTGTCCTTGTGGAGGAATTTCGGAATAGGCAAGAGTGCAAGGAGAAGATAACCGTGAAGGGAAGTTTTGCTGCGTATGTCTGCATCGATATTTGCAAGGCTGAGGAGGACCAGGTAAGCCATTCGGTTTCCTGTCATCACAGAAATGTTGGTCTTGTCCGATGCGAGAACGACACCCAAGATGGTTGCACCGGGAGGAAGAGAACTCTGAGCTAGGTTCGTCAATGCCAAAAGAATCCGATTGAGCCTCTTACCTGAATGTCCCAAGCCCGGTCCCCGCTCAACCACTCGTCGTAGACGCGACATATCTTGGCTGCGGACGTCCAGATCCTCTGCGGTACGAAAGAGATATGTGGTGCTAGCAGTGGGTTGCTGAGGAGCGACTGAATACATTCAAGCGGTCGGCGATAAAAAAGTCTAACAGGTTGTTTGGTAGGGCTTTCGGGCTTCATGTCTTCGCACAACCATGCTGGGCCGGAGGGGAGAACTTCTGCTCGAGAGCGGAGCTGCCGTCCGGTGCGAAAAGAGAGAGGAACGTCCTGGAGCTGGAGTACGATGAGCCTCAAGGGAAGAAAATGAACGGTGAGTTGACATACAATGTCTAGCGCCAGCAATGAGTCGATGGCAGTCAAACTCAACTTTGAGCGTAGTAACCACGATGCGAACTGCCACTCTTTGCGTGATGCAAAGGGGAAGTGCACATTCTGCCGCCTCTCTTCGGCGTACTGGTCACCGCGGAAAGCGTCCATGAAAGTCGTCCCACCAGGAAAGGTTTCACTACAGCCCTCATATGTCTCCACAAATCGGCTAGGAGGGTGATCAATCTCTTCTAGCGTGTCCATCTCCGAATCCGACATCCCTGGTGCGACCTCGAGTGCCCCAGGAGAAGGTGGGTTCAGATCCCAATCGTTGTGTTGATCCAAAGGCTCACTCCTTTCAGGACTTGGTGTACGAACCTGTCGGTTGATGGATGGGCCAGGTGCGTGATTTCTCAGCGACGGTTCTTGGAGTTGAGAGAACCAGCGAGCGCATTCCTCGTGCCAACCCTGAGTCGCCGACCTACAAGACCCCATAGGCTGATTCATGTGTTGAAGTACATTGGTCTCAGTATGGAATTTCTTGCCGCATTGGGGACAGCTGATGGTTTTCGGGTTGCGGTTGGTCTTCGCTCGGGGCATAGTATTTAGAGCGAGAAATCTTACGCGGTGAGTACTTACTTAGTTACTAGGAAGTTTCAAGCGACGCGGCGATGCTGACGTACAATTACACACTCTTCACCAGTCACTACCAGTATCGTGATGGCGGCTACCCAACAGGGCCCACATGATTCCCAGGCAACTGGTTCTCCTACTCGAAAAACTCAGACACCAGCTTCAATCAAGCATGGGACAGACGATATATTTCATCTGTCACCGTTTCCTCACCTCCACGACAACACTATCTCCCAGATACATATGGATTACCACTCCAGTCTCTTCGAGTCAGGGCCCACTGCTCAGTCAACTCACGATGTTGCGGAGTACGAAGACGATTCCAATGACTGTGGGGATGCGATGTCGGGTGCAACCACGCAGGTAAGCACGTCTTAATTTGAGATTTCGTACAACGTTGCGAACTTTGAACAAGGAAATATCAGAATCGGATATTATAGTGCCTCCCCCGAACAATCCCTCAGAGGCTTATCTCTTACTCGCAACCGCACGTGCCGATCGACAGGTCCAGCTCATGCGAAAAGAACTTGCTGTGAAAATCATTCATCGCAATACGTTGACCCTTCAATACAATCGCCTCATGCTGGAAAAAGCACAGGATGAACTCCGCGCAGCAGATCGTCTCGTCGGTCACGTTCGTTTCATGATCCGAAAGAGTGGTATACCTGTCGCCTTTGAGTGCGCGACACGTCAGGACTATTCCATTCAGCTGACCTCCGAGTCGTCTGTATACAGTGAGTATTTCGACTTTGTCACTCAGTACTCAGAGTCACGACCTTAGTAATACTTTACTAACAGATATGCACGGTGCCCCTAAATCTTGTGTACCATCTCCTATCCTCGATGTACAATTGGACTAGCACGCTGCAGCGTTGAAATGGTACGATAGATGTGCAGAGCGACACTGTATTTTAAGTGTTACGGTACTAGCACTAAATTACATAATAATGTTTGCCCTTGTGTTGGACGTGAGCGGCAGCCTGTCAGACCTAACGCTGACCTACACCGTCCCCTAACGCACCACTTGTTTCAACCTTTCGTTGGCGTTCGTCCGAGTCAATCACGCTCGAGTTAAAGACAAAATGTGACAATAAATGGCGCCTACGGGGACGATGGCTCATTAGGGCTTATTGCGCCAAGGCCAAGGTATCTCTGGACCGCCGAAACCGAAGGACTATGATTTGTGACAACGAGGAGAAGAATGGACATGGGCTCGTGGATTATGGAATGGCCAGGATGTTGGCGATCAGGCAGGGTTCGATGGGAATGAAAAAGAGGAGTGCAGGTGCGCAAACAGTATGATCCTGTCATGCGTGGTAACCGGTCTCATCATGGGTGTTGAAACAGGTGTTACGCACAAAAAGAGGCTGAAAATTGAACGAACATTCTGCTGCCCGCTCGAGAGATCCTTGATCAACTTCAGAAATAGACGAGGATCGTCGACAAAGGCCGATAGGAAGTCACCTCTAACAGAAGAGGAAGATGTGGGTGATGATTCCGACAATGAAGGAAGTTGATGAGGAATTTGGCAATAGTGATGAGGACAAAGTACGTATATCTACATATCTGCTGCTGACTCGGAGGACTCCTCACCGGAAGCCCCTGCGAGTCCCTTCTGAAATCTCGATCCTACCGCAGGCTACAAACACAACGCACAAGCCGTCACGGAACCCGATCCACAGCCTGAGTACGTCGATGTACGCTGACCCCACAGAATCCAGCGGAGAGAACGTGTCTGAGGTATGTGCATGCACCAGTACCACCATGCTACTGTTGTTCTGATTTCTTTCAGTCGCAGGTAAGTTCAAGTTGGGTGGCCCACCCACCCTCTTGTTCTTCCCCTGCTGCCAACGACCATGAGGACGTCTCGATAGAGGCGCCACATACGAGCAAACAAATGAGGGGCTACTAGATAAACGGTTGGTCGGGTTAAAACGTATCAAGGAGGTGCGTGCTACCAATCGCACTACCCACCCGAGCGATCAACCAAATCATAGGCAGAATACCTCAAATTTCTTCTCCGAGCCGCGCGACCGAGTCAGGTTTCCAACCTGGAACTTGTAGCTGAATTTACCGTGAGCCGTTCCTCCCTCCAAGCAACGCCATCCACCACGCTCATGTTCTCTTCTGCATCGACCATCAAACATGTGCGAATCTTTCATGGGATAAACTTCTCGACAACTATATCGGGCATACACTCGAAATGGTGCCTCTCACTGATGTGGCAGCAAAGCTAGCTGACGAAGGTCACGCAAGCCGGAATAATAGTGCATAGTGCAGTGTACGGATGGTCGGGTCTCGTTCTGGCCATGGATAATGCCTAACACTCAGTTTCCTGGTTCCGGATACATCCATCACGTCCATGCCCACCCCTGCTTCGATGTTCATCCCCAATCCCTGACTTCAACCACCACGTCGCCCGTGGAACCGTGACGGAAACAGCGAGAGTGACGCGGGCACAAAGAACGGGACCGCGCTCTATACGGGGCTACGAGGTACGGAATAAAGGGTTAAGTACTGTCTCTCTATGATTCGGAGGATTGGCGGTAGGTATACGGCAGTACACCTATATGCCACTGGTGGTGGGGCTTACAGTCGGACCGCTTGGAAACGACTCAGAAACATGTGCGCATGCACAAGGACGCCAATAGTATTCTGACTAAATTTGTGATTGTACGAGGGAACTTGAAAGCAAATGATGATGTTGCCAACTTGAATGTGAGGGTCAGTTTACTGATGAATGTGGTGAGCTTACAGATAGATCACGACTAGCCTCTAATGTTATTCAAGTGCTGACAACTTGATAGAGCATGAGGGAAATATTGTTATTGAGGAGTTGAACGTGAATCATACTGGGTGTTCGCAATCCAGACTTGCTTGGATGTTAAAACTAAATGGTGAGACATTCTTACTCCACAAGCCATCGCATGCCAGGATATCCAATTGACTTACTGCATATCCAACACGCAAGACGAAAAGGATCTTGTTGCCGCGCTTTGCATCGTTCAAGCCTTGAGCCAGACTCCGCAAGGTAACCTGCTATTCAATTGATTTGCGGGCATTTTCTGATTCGTGATTCAACATGGCACACAGGCAGAGTGCTATGTGCTACTTCAGAGGTGAAGTTGCACGTCAAGGAACTGGCGAAAGATGGAGGGTATATCGGCATGCTTGCTGCAGAAACCTTACTTTCTTTGCGCTTGGAATGGGAAGGTGACCACAGTATTCATGTTAATTTGAGGTGTGGACTAAATTGTACTACAGCGCAAAACGAGACCGAGCACGGTGAGTAGCACAATATCACCGGTATGCAGCACTGAGTCACCCATTCACTGATGTTGTAGCACAATTCTGCAGAAATCTCCCCAGGTGGCAAATCCAAGCCGGTCTCCTCTTTACTACCAGTCAGATCCATTTGGACTGTGACAGTAGTCTTCCAAGTCAGATCTTCAACATTCTTTTCTCTGAAAGTGAGTGTTCCATGTATATTATTTAATATTTCATGACCATTTGTATCATTTTATAAGCTGGAGAACACCTTAGTGGAACACAGGAAGAGATGCTCTGTATCCTTCTATCAAGTGTCAATGAACTTGATAAGAACAATCAGATCACTGCAACCTTCACACTACTCAAACTCTGTGAAAGTAGGATTTATGTTTCATGCTGACCACTAGGCCTCATCAATTAATTGTCAGATTCCACCATAAGACAATGGCTTCTTGAAAAGAGTGCCCTTCTAAACACCTTTGTCAAGCAGTTGGCGAGTCATAGAACTTCATTACTAGCTGCATATGCTTTGCTTGCCTGTTGTAAGCATGGTGAGTGACTGAGTATATGGAGTCATACTACTACATTTCACCAATGTCTACTCATAAGGTGTTTTCAAGAATGTGATAGCCCAGTATCATCACATTCCCAAATATATTGTTAAGATGCTGAAGGAGGATCACTTTAATGCCTGGGCAGGCCAGATTGAGGGATACCAGATTCTAGGTGGTTTCATGAGAGATGGTGATTTCTCACTGAAAATCACAGTGATAGTATTGATTGTATCACACAGATATGTTTAAGGGTAAGCTCAAACAGCAGCACATGTTGGAAGTACTTGAAGACAAGTTGTGTGCTGGCCAATTGCAATATATATGGAGGAAATGTGCATATCCACAGTCAAGCCTCTTGCGATGCATTGGTATGTGTATGCAGATGTATGGTTCGTTACTAAATTGTTTCAGACAATAATGACTATTGGGCTGCATCAGTAACTTTACATCGTGCTAATTTCATCTAATTTCATCTAATTCGAGCTTGCCGCACTTAAGGCTTGGCAAAAGACAGGTTAGCACAGGTTAGACAGGAAAGCTAAATAGTTGTCGCTTACACTAGCAATGTTTATGAGATACATGCCGAGAATGTACTAATATTGTTATGTAAATAAATAAATGTTGACAGAATATCACGGTGATTCCCACAGAGCCAGAACTCGGGTGGGCAGCCAGCCAATGAGAAAACACGAAAAAGAAAGCACTTGCAGGGTTCGAACCATGGCACTTCGGAATTACTAGCAGTAGATCAAGACCACTAGACTATGTAGCGAAAATTCTATCAAGTCCTACAAACTCTTAGTGCATTGTAAATGAGAGACTCCTTGAACAGAAGATTCTCCAAGGATAAATAACATTACATATACTGTATATTTACCTAGGGAGTTAATGACACTGTAGGCTTGATAGCCTAGTGGTCTTTATTCACAATGCACTAAGAGTTTGTAGGACTTGATAGAATTTTCGCTAAGTGTAGATAATACTCTATATAATTACCCAGGGGGCTAATGACACTGTCTGCTACATAGTCTAGTGGTCTTGATCTACTGCTAGTAATTCCGAAGTGTCGTGGTTCGAACCCTGCAAGTGCTTTCTTTTTCATGTTTTCTCATTGGCTGGCTGCCCACCCGAGTTCTGGCTCTGTGGGAATCGCCGTGATATTCTGTCAACATTTATTTATTTACATAACAATATTAGTACATTCTCGGGAGTCGGCATGTATCTCATAAACATTGCTAGTGTAAGCGACAACTATTTAGCTTTCCTGTCTAACCCGTGCTAACCTGTCTTTTGCCAAGCCTTAAGCGCGGCAAGCTCGAATTAGACGAAATAAGATGAAATTAGCATGATGTAAAGTTACTGATGGCCGGCCTATTCCAACGACTGTTTGAACTTAGTCAACACGCTCAGTGATACATAAATATTCATCATACAAGAGCATGCATGGCGTTAGTTGAGCTTAAATGATCCGAACTGAAATCGTCGTATGTCGCTCCCTAAACGTTCAGCGTTGCTGCCGCTGGAAGTGGTCAACAGTCCTCGCAACAGTTTCTCCTTTCTCTCCGTCGCCAGCAAGTGCATATGACAAAAATCTCACATTCACACATTGTCCCGAAGACAAGGAGAAGATACGAGCAAGGGAAGAGGCAGACGTTCATCTCAACAAAAATAGGAGAGGGAGATGCAATGACAACGGGATGTCAACATGGCGCAACGTGTCGTAGTGGCCCAAGCCGAACTGGCATAGGCCATCACCGATATAGTTAACTTCTTCCCTTGTGCTTATTCACTTTCATATCGGAGTGGCCTTCTCTCAATTCTCGCTTCTGAAGCATGCTTACGCCTGCCTGCCTCCCATCTGGCATTACCAATGAAGCCATGGGACGTTGTTTATGGTTGGCGACTCTCATGCATGCGGACGCGACTGACTTGTCTTTGAAACCCATTCTGTTCTCAAGACTAGCTCGCGAAGGTCGGTATTACCCCCTCGTATGATATGTAGTTAACCAAATTGTGGCAATACTATGAACCTTAGCTGGACTACTCCTTTGGGTCTCATGTGTGTCCTGATGTCACAGTGACTCACTCGGAACCTGTGGCACCTTCTTCGACCAACCACTTTTTCACCAACTTCGTTCATTGGTGCTTGCAGGAATCATAAACCAGGAAATCGAAACCAGTTAAATTAAGGCACAAACGTACAACAAGTCACTGGGACAAAATCTGAAACTTGAGCACTTATCGGCGAAAAATTTTCCTGACAAACTTGAGTCGCCTGACACCTCGAGCATTCTCGCTTCCACACCCGCTGATAGGAGTACCCTCTCCACCAGGCCCAACCGGTGCAGATTCGACTTTATATTCACCTGGAGCAGTTTTGTCTTTGTCACTTTGTGCATCTGTAGTCGGGCCATTCCTATCGTCATGCAGACGGTCCACGGCACGCATATTTCTTCGGTGTATACAACATTTCTTGATGGAGCTAGGTATTTATCGACGTTAGACCCCTTTCCAATGTAACAGAAATGATGAATCTGCACGCACTCATATGCATAAGCGGAAATGCCGATTGGTACGATCGTGACGAGAGCGACAATCTCCAAGGCATATAAGATTCCCATCATTGGAAAGGTGCCCACGAGCACTACGGCTTGACCGCCAACCTTGAACAAGGGGTTTAAGTGCAGAATATTAGGCAACATGGCGTCTCCGGCCGGCACGAGACCTTCCTCTGGCAGTTCCTCGTCTACGGCTTTGATCATCTTGTCAAGCATATTAATGACATCGCCTAACAGGTCGAGAGGAAGGTATTTCAGCGTCAGGTCTCTATACGAAATATCTGCTCACTTTGTGTCGGTGTATAAATATGAAACGGCGATGTGTCTCTCTTGTGAATCAAAGCACCAGTCAGATATAAATGCTTCAATTCACTGTATTTCTTTTCCTTGCGCATGATCTGCCGGAACTCCTCTGTATGGAAAGCATGGTTACAGTATCTCAACAAGACGATGGGAAATACTTGCTCTTCTGGACCAGGATGCGCAGCACGCATGCAGGCCCCATCATCCGAGAAGGTGGCATGGCTAGGCCATGCGCACTTGATGGGGTGCCGGTGGGTGTTATCGCAGGCTGTACTTCGGTTTCACCAGGGGAAATTTGGCTCAAAATTCGTACATCCGATGAGCCAGCGTCATCATACGGGAGGAGCATCTGGGGAATCTTCACAATACTCCCCTCGATAGCTTTCAGACCGCGTTCTAGAGGCATGGAAGATAACTGAGATACTCAGGGTAGGGATTAAAATTATACATACTCGTCTGAGCCAAGGCGGAGAGAATCGCCACCCCCTTTTTTTGCACCTTCCACTCTGGCTCCCGTAGATGATCCAAACTCTTTTCGACAAGCTTGTCAATCCAGGTGCCATTTTCCTCTGGAGGTCATCTAGCCCATATGCTAAAATCAACGATATCTTAATACATACCAAAGGATAGGAAGATATCCAGGCAAGCCAGGCTTGTCCGAGTTTGCTTCGGTTTCCCCTTTCCTAGCTTCCTGGCCAGAAGTTGTACGATGTCATAAACCTTGAGTTTCTCCCGTACGTCGGCTGATTTGGATATATCAGTTTATGCCCTTGTTTCGATATCAGGGATCAATTAATTGATTACCATGTTTTACAATGTCTTTGAAAACCTGAAAACCTTCCACTAGGCCCACAGTATCATCGAAATAATCCAGTCTCAGCATACAGACGATGTATTTTGGAAAGCGTTCGTCATCTTTGATGGGCCCCACCAAGTCATCTGATATGAACTTCAATCCCACAATACCTGCTGCAAAAGATCTCACTCACCATATCTCAAAAAAGTAGCCAATGTATAGGCAGCAAGCAGCGCGGTATCTTTGCGCTGCAACTGATTGATGAACACCTTCAAAAGCTCATTGCCGCGTAGATAGTCACGGATAACCGTGGCTGATGCATGATGGACCCGATTCAACCACCAGTGACAAATTTGAAGTGGACTTAGGCTTACTTTTGCAAAGTGCCAGGAGAGTCATCGTCACTGTCTCGCGAAAGAATCCAAGCTCAATGTGCAATATCAGCTCAGGAATAATGAGACTGTAATCTATTGTCTCGATGTCTAACAAGAGATCTGGAGGTCAAATCTTGGAAAAGGTGTCCATGGACATCGCTTACCAGGCCATGCGTGTTCTTGAAGTCCCTCGTGACCAACTTGAATACTGCTAACTTCGTTCTCGTCGCCTGGATGGTATCGTTCAGGCTGCAAGGGGACTATGGTCCTTGCAAAATCAAAAAGATTTATTCCGCGCCAATCACAGTCTGTTTGCTCTAATAGGAAGGTGTGAAAGAGTGACAAGTCTAGGAAAGGGTGACCCACTGTGACGTTGCTGAGTACTTTCCAAGAAGAAAAGGATATTCAAGGCAAGGATACTGCCGACGAAGCCACCACCCGTGTTTGCCAATTCCATGAGCTTACACTTCAAGTATTCTTCCTGACGCACTCTGCTCTCCGTTCTCACGAGATGGCATCTTTCGGGCTGTATGGTCCTTGAGAGACCAATAAGATTTTCTCCGCTCCAATTACAGTCTGTTTGCTCTAAAAGGAATGTATAAAAGAGTGACGAGTCTAGGAGAGGGCATGACCCACCGTGACGTTGCTCAACACGACTCAAGGTGAACAGTATTTCAAGGGCAAGGGTATCAACCAAGTCACCCCTCAGAGAATTTGCTAATCTCGTGAGCCTACGCTTCAGGTTTTCTTCTCGACGCACCCCGCTTGCTATGCTCACGAGACACTATTGGTTCATTGCAATTGATGAAACAAGACCAGGAACTCACTCATTTCAGGAATTCGCGCCAGAGTCAGAACCAAGCGCAATGCAGCACTCAGAATGTAGTCATCTGCAGTAAGTAAGATATTTCCGCGTAATATAGATGACAGGAGGTGTACTCACTGCGCGTCTTCAGTATTCGGTAAAGCTTTGACGATCCTGAATCTTCATACTCGGCTAGAAGCTTATTAGCAACCATATTCCGCGTATCCTCTAGGATGGAGCATGTATAAAACGCTAATTGGACAACCACTTGCAAAACATACCACATTCCAACAGGAAAATTAGGCAATCTATTGCCTTTACGCCATCCATTGCAACTCGGCGTTCTCTCTCTAGTCCGAGGAGGCCTGGTAGTGGTCGTTCCAAGTGGTGTATCCAACTATTGAAGATGCCCCCCTCGTGGATGGACTGCCTGGGGATTGTATCCACTAATTTCATGAGAGCTTCCAAGAAATCCTCTGTGAAGATGTGCTGTCGCAAAGCCCCATGCCTCGCCAGAGGTCTCAATAAAGCGAGTACTCTCTGACGGTCTCGGTGCTCGCTCTCAGACAGAATGGTACGCAGCGTTTTCTTTGCTTCATCAAATACATCCTTCGAGACTTCAAGGTGCGCATCTGAATCGAGAGCTGTTACAAGAATTTGTTATCATTCGCTCACATTTCAAGCGAGAGTCTCAGAGATGTGGTACTTACATGCCTCATAATAGGCAACGATGGCAAGAAGCCTCACCAATGATGTATACTCTTCAATGATCTTCTTCATCAGTCCTTGCCAACCAACTACGTTCCTTACCCATCGCTTTCCTTCCCCTGAGGGTGTCAACGCAAATACCGTGAACATCCAGAAGTTGCAGAGGAAAGGGAAACCTTACCGAATCGCAATATGAATAATAACCTGCCAAGGTAGATTGGCGCAACCTCTTCCTCATCACGCAAGCGGTCCAGTAGCTTTTGTGCGGCGGAGTCATCAAACAGTTCCGTCTCCCATATTTGTTCGTCTAATTTGTCAACTTCAGGTTGCAACATAGGTATTTCGAAGCCCTTTCCCATCATTGGTCGTGGCCAGTATGTGCTTGCGTGCAAGATAGATGCATGAACTTTTTGACCTGGCATGATACGACGTGATTGCAGGAGGTGACACCTATCAGATGTATGGTCAACAACGCGAACTAGAAGTGCACTATAAGTCTCACCGTCGAGCATCATCCCCCTCACCGTTAAAGGATACCTGATGCTTGATAGGTAAAAGTTCACAGAGTGCCCAACCAAGTGTCATCGAATGCGTGATGCCGAAATCAAGATCATCTGGTACCCATACTCTATCTGTCGGTAGCAACACAAGGCCCTGCGCTGCCGCTTCTTGCCGCATCCATAAAAGTGAGGCATTCCCAGGTTGATAATGTTTTCCCGGTTTATCTAATCCACCTCTGCAGCCAATATCTTAGTAGTGTACCAAGTAGGATGGAGCCATACCAACACGTCTGAGTGACTTCCAGCAAACCAGACTTCCTTGATGTCGGAAGTGTCGTTATTTTGATTTCCGTCGGAAGCGGTCCCATTACCGCCATCGTTCAAGTTCCGCCAAGAGTTTGGTTTTTGGAAATATTCAGGAACAAATTTGACACGATACTCATCAAGAGCAAGCGCATGGCGTATGTGACAAGCATTTGCAGCACGGCGGGCCATCGAGGCTGAGGCGCCTCCCCTCACAAATCCTACGAATGATACAGTATCCCTAAAGGAAGTGATCCAACTTCAGTCACCATCCAGAAATAACATGGAAACGAAATTTCTATACCACACTCCGAGGAAATGCACTCTCACTTCTGGCCAGCAGAACGTCTTCTTGAATCTCATAGCAATTTCTTTGGTCTTTGGCTTTCCCGGTCGAATTGACGAATAATGGCCATAAGCCCTGAAATAGTTCGTTAGCAAGCTTCAGGATGCCAGCAATTGTCTCACGTTCCGATCTGCTCTTCTGTCGGGATCGTGACCAAGCCAACCTGTTGCATACATTCAGTTCCACCCACTTCTCTGTGTACTAGCTAACGAGTCGCACCTGATGTATCATATCCGCAAGAACTCGCACTTGGTATGCACCTCGTGAGAAGCCTACAAGTAACACAGATTCGTCAGTCTTGTGAATATAGACAGCAATGATTTCTAATGAACCGAAGAAGTATAATTGATCTCCTGGGCGGTACGTCTCGGCTAACCAACGGTATGCCTTCTTTATGTTCTCGTCTACATTGCTGTAACATGGTCCATCCAACATAAAGAATAATGGATAAGTATAACCGATACGAACAATGCAAACGCCATGTCCCATAGGTCAGAAACTTTATCCGTGAAACGGTCGAAAATATTTGGTGATTTAGCCAGACGCGTGCCAATTCCGCTGGCATAATACACGTGTTGTTCAGGCAAGTTTGGCCTAGGCGACTCGCTGGAGGACTTGAATCTTCCTCGATCTAGCTCATCAAGCAACTTCACCACGTTGGTGTCCTAATGGTCACGAAATATTGGAAGAGGCGCAGTGAGAGAAAGGATGACACCCATACATTTCACCCAAACTGGTTCGCTGTCCCATCAATGCATACGACAAGGTTCCTCCTGTCATGAACTTGGTGACCTGAGCATTCCTGACATCTACTGGAGGAAGGACTTGTATGTGCCTTCATGACTGCTGTAACGAATTGATGGCGGGTTGGAACTTCTAGGAGGAGCAAGGAGTACGGATGCCCAGATTTGAAGCGGGGAGGTTCTTTTAAATGGTACGTTTAACTGCTTGTCCAGTGAAGCAACAGTGGCCGAGGCCGGCAGGCCTATCAAACAAACGGTCTTTAGAATTTCTCAACGTTATCACCTGATGTCAGGAAAATTCGACTCTCCCTATAGTCCCGTCAAGATCAATGCCAGATCGATCCCGATCTGTCCTCGTGTTGTCCTCACGTTAGAGACGAGTCCAGTTTTCACTTTGTTCCATTTCATCGATCATAGGACGTCTGTCTCCATTTCAATGATTTCCATTCCAATGATCTTTCCATTCTCCCACCGATCAGTGCCAGCAATTTGATACACATTTAGCTTATTTATTAGTGATGTCATTGTCTTCCTTGTCTTGTTGCATTGTATTTGCTTAGTTCTCGTCCGATAGTACTTGCACTTCTCATGCAGTAGCTTTGAGATCCCTATTCGTTCCCCAGTGCACTCCTGCAATGCGATCTCAACTTGACGACCAAGAACTTGGGTTTTTTTTCACCCTTTTTTTTATTCCTCCTACCTAATAGCTCTTGATGAAGCGAGGTATTGCGGGGATACTCCTCACTTAAGTCCTCGATGCATTGATGAGTACTAGACTCGGAAAATGCTGAGGGAGTGCAGAAAGGGAGGTAATTAATTTCAAAATGAAGCCATAGGCCCGGGTCAGGGGTCTACGGGGGTTAACGTTGCGCTCGCCATTTTAGGCAATACTCGCACGCCTAGCCATACTCAACTTTTTTTTTTCAGTACTATCATTGCGCCACTTTTGCAAATTTTCGACCCCACTTGTGAATACATAGGTATCTGACATCTACAATGAAGCTAAAAATTGCATGGAACCATAGACAACGATGTACTCGATAATGACCAACTA
>JBBPUM010000328.1:0-19323 GCA_038094695.1 Chiua aff. virens | reverse complement strand
TGTGGCTGTGCAAATCATCGGTCACTATATTTGGCTAATTAGAGCTGAACTGCATATGTCCAAGTTGTACCACTTGTCAGCAGCAAGATTAAGAGTAACTACAACAGTTAGCATCAAGAAAGCATGAGTTTCTGAGGTGTAATTGTGTATTTGAGGGCACCGAACCTGCTGAACCTTGTGGCTGTGCAAATCATCGGTCATCATATTTGGCTAATTAGAGGTGTAGTGCATTTATCCAAGTTGTAACACAAAGCGTTTGGTGTGATTGTAACAATTTTTGTTTCTAGCCCCACTATACTATGTATCATCCTCATTGGAATCTCACCTATATTTCTTGAGTCCCTAAGGTACAGCATATAGTAGGTAATATGACCACTGTGGCATAGAGTAAGAAATTGCTCAACTTTCTGTAGATGTACTCTGATAAACTTTCTATCTCACAGACTAGGTCTTTCTATCTTTTGAAAGAGGCCAGAGTCTTCTGCTAATGCATGCAATTAAAGTAACCATCTTTTGAAGCAAGATAGTACAGTATAACCCAGTACTGCTGCTACCAAAATATCAGATTTTTATCTGTGGTTGTAGATGTTTTGGATTGCAATTCATCCATGTATGTCCACCATTTTTCAAACATGGCTTGTGAACCATCATAGTTTTCAGGGTCTGAAAGATCTCTCTACTTTGGTAATCCTCTTGATCTTGTGATACTTCCTGTTGGTCTCCAACTCTGATGAATAGGTTCTGGGAAAAGATGAACAAAAGCATCTTTGCCTTCTTGATTGTGATCTTGGTCCAAATGCCAAACATCTGCTTGCATAAATTGATTCTTGTTGTCTGGGGAAGTTCACTACAAATCCTGTTGCAATTCCTTCTTTCCTGAATTGAAATACAAAGAATATGGGTTAACCTTGGGTATGAATGATAAGTAGGAGAGATAGGACCTCAAGTTGAATCCTTTCTCTAACAATATCAGAGACCTCTAGTTAATGAGTATCTCACTGAGAAACTTATGTAGATCTATTAGGTAGAGACTGAGTGGGTGGCTTGTCAGCCTTCACTCCTGGCTACATTCAGGGAGAAGTCACAAAGGATAACAGATGATACTAAAAAATCAAGATTAGTGTCCAGACAATGAACTCACCCTGTGTGCTAGGTGTAGGGAACCCATGATGAATACCTCAAAAGGGAGTTCTAGATTAGCTAATCCTAAAGTAAGAGAAGTATAAATATAGTCTTATTCTAATGAAACAATCAAAGCTGAGTGTCTTGAATCTAGGGGTGGATATTTATCTCAGTTCTCACACTACCACTAGTTTGACTCACATATTGTAGCTACTAGGGAAGTTTATTGACAAGCTCTGCTCAATTGGAATGCTTGTCAACTATACTAATGTCATTATTCCATCAGAGTGGGCTGCTATGGATGTAATAGATCTGCCAAAAAAACATACTAGAGAAATCTTTTTGATCATTGTGATAAAACACTCATTTAACACAGTTGGACATGCTGACCATTTAACTGATCTCTGGGCTTGCTAGAATGATTCCATCTGATGGAGTATCTAATAGTGCTTTTAAATCAGATTTTGTATTGTATAAGCACCACATATTCATAATGATGCAGTCTGTCATAGAAAGGAGTCAAACTAGTTAGTGAGCAGATCACAGTCTGAGTTCTAGCCCTGAATGAGACTCACTAGTAGATGAGTCTTCATTGTTGCCTTGGTCATTTGAAGTTTGACCAGATATTAAAATGTACTACTCAGACAGTGTCTGTGGATATATCCATGACCTCATATGGGATGATGAGGGGTCATTTATAAAGAGGTGAGTAATACATTGGCTATATACAGATAACTATTACAATTCCTCTCTGTTTATATTTCCTCTCATTTTATCATGTTACTTAGTTGCCTTCACTTCATACTAGTCTTACCTTTGGACTTGTGCCTTTACAGTCTAAGCCCCATTTAGGCCCCATCATTACTGGCTTACTAATTTCACCGCTCCTGTTGCATCTGTAGTATCTTAGTCATTCCCCTTCTGTCAGAATCTGCTCCTATCATCCATAGGTGACATGTTTCCCCCTTTTTGGTCCTATTGTGTTTATTCTGTGCTTCACTTGAACTACCCCTTTTGCAGTATATAAACCCATGCCCTACATTCTGTAACCCTAGCTTAGATCTACTTGACAATAAACCTTGTCTTATATCCTCTTAAATTCTTGACTGCTTGTCCCAAGCTCCAAGCACCTTCAGCCCTTCAAACCTTCAACTCCTTCCAGACAAACTTGGAAGTCTCTTGACCCTCTTCACAACTAGTGGACTTATAGTGGTTGTTTGAGGTATTGCAGCTGTGCAGTGACCCTCATTGTGCAAGTCATTGCTTGGTCCTATCCAGAGTGAGTGTAACAAAAGATCTAAGCTCTTGTACAGGCCTATCTTTATTATAGTTGCCCATTATTTCCCCTAGGAACCAACTGTCTTTGAACAGCAGAAACACCTTCAAAATCTTGTCTGAAGATGAATTCCTAGCCTAAAGCCACCCCTCACTTCAAAGAATCCCCCTTAGACTCTGAACTCCTGTTTTATGATGTTGATTCAGAACCAGAAGACCTCAACTTATCCCATAGCTTCTCTGCAACAGTAACCCTCTCTTGAAATCCTACCCCACCATCTCCTGGAACCCTCTCTCAGACAGGAATCCTTTTCCTTTTTAGGATCCTAATACCCCCAACTATGACCACTGTGCCAAAGCCCACTGAACTCTGTCTAGGAAAACCATCCTCTTTTGATGGATCTTATGATAAAGCCATGCCATGGTACAACACTATTGCAACATACCTCATTGTCGACAAATCTGTCTATGTTGATGACAACCAACAGATTGTCTTTGCTCTATCCTATATGATCAAGGGATTGGCTTTGGGTAGACAGCTTCTGACAGAAAGCTATAGTAGTGAACACCTTTGAAACATGAAAGGACTTCTCCTTAGTGTTCAAAACTACTTTCAAACATTATGACACTAAGGGAGATGCCATCTCCTAGCTCTCCACCCATAGAATCACCTCGAATGCTGACCTCCCCTTGTACATTTCTATGTTTAAAAACAAAGCAGCCACCTTCAAAATCTCCTCAGATGACATTCTCATCAATTTCTTTGCCACTAGAATTTCCTCCTTCCTGATGTGTCACATCCAAGGGATGGACACTGTCCCCACCACCATCAACAAATGATATACTCAGGTGATCCACTTTAAAACTCAATGGGATTGTGCTGATGAGATTGCTCATTGAAACAAGAAACCTTCCACCCACATCATCTACCACCAAAACAAACCCAAGAAATGTGACATTGACCCAGACACCATGGATGTTGATGCCATTTCCACAACCCCCCCAAAGAAACTCACTCCTGATGAGAGAAAATATTGTATCTCTGAAGAACAATACTTCCAATGCAAACAGAAGGGACACCTCTCATTTGCCTGCCCCATCTATTCCACAACCCCCAAAGGAACTATCACTAAAATGGTTAAGAAGGTCAAGACTGACAACAATGATGACAACATAGTGGTAAAAAGAATTTCTACTCACAAGGATGTTTAAACAAGAGAAATGCCTTGATGTCTCCCCCTTCTTATGTACTATTGCAGATTTTGAAATGAAATCTATGCAACTTCCTATCTCATTAAAGACCCCCACTGGAGTAAAAACTGTCAAAACCAGAGCTTGTGTCAATTCTGGAGCAGCTATCAACTGCATGGATTGGCACTTCACTAAGAAAAATTGCTTTTCCCTCATACAACTCTCTACACCCATCCCTGTACAGAACATTGACCAAACTGAAAACTGAAATGGAGCCATCTGCTTCACCACCATCCTCCACCTCCATGTTGGATCTGTAATCCAACAAGTAAAATTCTATCTAATTTACTGTGGAACTGAGAATGTTATCCTTGGACTCCCCTGGCTAAAGGTCACCAACCCAGTTATCAATTGGACCGAATAAACCATTAAAATAAAGCCTCAGGCTCCACTGACCCTCACCTGTACAGTGAAAGAAATCTGACAAGCAACAAAAGAAGCCACCCCTTCTCCTATCCTTACTCTTTGACATATCTCCATTGACCCTGAAGTCTTTGACAAATATCTTTTTGGTTACCTTGATAACTGAACAGGTAATCACTTTGTCAAACAATACTGCCACCAGACATGTATCCGAAGAGTCCAGAAATGCAGTGCTCACTATCTCTGGGCCACACCTGAATATCTCAGAAAGGTCACCACCTCCACCAGGCTCACTGCCTTAGCTGAAGCAAAGAAAGAGAAGAAAATTCTACCCATAGAATACTCTGAGTATGCCACTGTGTTCAAGAATCTGAAAACAACTCTTCCCTCCCTTAGGACTTATAACCACCCCATCAATCTGAAGCCCTCCTTCAAGGCAAAGATAGGAAAAATGTACCCCCTCTTCCCTGAAAAGAAGAAGACTACTGATGACTCCCTAGACAAACACCTTGCATTAGGAAAGATCCAACCATCCAATCTCCCCAAGTCTCCCCCTTCTTCTTCATTGGAAAGAAATATGGAGGGCTCTGCCCCTACTAAGATTACTGACATTTGAACCAACACACCATCTGCAATGTCTACCCCCTCCCTCTTATCTCAGATCTTGTGGATAAACTCAAAGACGCCAAGCTTTTCACCAAGATGGACATCTAATGGGAATACAACATTCACATCAAGGATGGAGACCAGTGGAAAGCAGTCTTTATTATCCACCAAGGACTCTTCAAACCTACCATTATGTTCTTCAGATTAACCAACTCCCCCACTACCTTCCAAAGATTCATGAATGACTCCTTTTACAATATGATCACCAAGGAATGGCTTGTCATCCATATGGATGATCTTCTCATCTTCTCTGAGAATGCTAAAGAATACACCCAATGTACCCAATGAATTCTTGCCTGCATGAAGGAACTTGACCTCTACCTGAAACTCAAGAAATGCACTTTTGATGCCACAGAAGTAGAATACCTAGGGATTGTCATCAGATTGGATGTCATTACTATGGATCCAGTCAAGACTGAGGGAATTACTGACTGGCCCACCCCTATAAAATTGAAGGATGTCCACTCCTTCCTAGGATTTATCAATTTCTACCAATGATTTATTCCCAACTACACCAATTTCACACAACTCCTCCTTGACCTTCTTAAAAAAAACCTCCCTTGGCACACCCCACAACAAACTGCTCTTAAAACTTTGAAAATAGAATTTACCTTCAATAGGATTCTCACCCTCCCTGACCCCTCCAAACCTTTTGCCATTGCAACTGATGCTTCTCTCATTGCCTTTGAAGGAATACTTCTCCAAGCAGATCTAAATGGCAACTAGAAACCATGTTTCTACCTCTCTCAGTTCTTCTCCCCCATGGAATAAAATTATAACATCTATGACTATGAACTCCTTCTGTCTCTGACCACAAAAATCTCACTTACATACTTCCACCACCCCCAGCAGCTTAATTGACAACAAGCCAGATGGATGCTTAATCTGGCAGACTTTGATTTCCAGTTCTCCCATGTCCTCAGGAAACTCCTCATAGGACCTGATGCTTTGTCCCATAGACCAGATCATGGCCCCACCGAACAGGATAACAATGATGTCACCCTCCTCCTAGATGATCTTTTTATCAATCTTGTCTCCACTGATCTCTTCTCTCTTATTGCTAAATCCTCCAAGGATGACCCTCTTATTCTCAACACTCTCAATGCCATGAAAGGCAATGTCCCTTCCTCCTTCAACTCTTGACTATCTGACTGACAGTATGATACTCAGGCTGGTGTCCTCACATACCAAGGGCATGTCTACATCCCCCAAACTTGGAACTATGCTATTTCCTGGTCATACAATGCCATGACTCCCTTGCAGCTGGCCACTCAGGATACCTGAAGACCTATCAACTTGTTGCATTTGAGTTCTGGTGGCTGGGTCTGACCTCCTTTGTCCATTCCTATATATGTCTCAGACTATGTCACCCACCAGCAGAACAAGGTCAACACCCACCCTATGGTACCCCCACTCTCCCTGATCCCATTCTCTTGCTCCTGCCCCTTCCAATAGCTCTCCTGTGACCTTATCACCAACCTTTCCCTGTCCCATGGGTATGACTCTCTGTTGGCTGTGGTTGATCATGGTCTTATGAAGGGGGTAATTCTCTATTTTACAATAAAAACCATGACTGAGGAAGGGATCACCTCCCTCTTCTTCTACAAAGTCTACACTAGGTTCAGCCTCTATGACAAAATCATCTCTGACCAAGGCCCCCAATTTGCTTCAGTGTTTGCCAAAGAACTTGCTTAACTTATTGGCTACAAATTAGCCCTATCCACAGCCTCTCACCCTCAGACAGATGGAGAAACCAAATGTGTCAATCAAGAAATCAAAACCTACCTTCACATCTTCTGCCAAGAGAACTCTGAAATGTGGTCTAACTTCATACCCATGGCAGAATTTGCACATAACCACTACCCTCACTCTGTCACAAATCAATCTCGGTTCTTTCTCATGATGGGATATGAACCCCATCCCCTTCCTACCATCATCTCCAATACCAAACTCCCTACCATCAAATCATGCCTTAAAGCCCTCTCCACAGCAAGAGAGAAAGCCCTTGCTGTCCATGAACTAGCTCACCAAACCATGAAATCCTGCTCCTTCCAATCCTTCTCACCATTCAAGAAGGGCAACAAGGTCTGGCTAGAAGCCCACAACCTGAAACATGACTTAACCTCCCTGAAATTCCAAATATTACCCCATATGGTAGTATGGATAGAGGGTGGCTGTACACTGGTTGCAACCAGTTGCCAGACTGGCTACCCAGTTGTGATCAGTTGTGGTCCAGTCCAGTTGCCAGTTGTGGCACTAGTTTGTAACTGGACTTTAAAACACTAATCACCAATGTCCTATCCCCCTTATCCTACAAACTCTGTCTTCCCAAGACCTGGTGAATCCACCCAGTCTTCCATTAGTGTTTAAAGGTCTGGTCCTAGAACTGCTCAAAAACTGCAACTGAACCAAACCAAACCAATTAGGACCAGTTATAAGTGGTCCAGTCTTTTTAGTTTTCTCAAAAATCAAAAAACCACAAAAAGACCAGTTGCAACCAGTCTTTTTGTGCAACTAATTTTACCCCCTGATAGCCCTGATTCCTCTGTATTTAGCACAATTTTTCTAGAATTTTAGGAATTTACTTTGAATTTTTACACTATGTGATTATTCTGTAGATCTAATCTATAATATATGACCCAGAAATGGCTATATCTAGATCCAGATGTCAGCATCTAGCCCTGAGTGTGTACTATATTTCCTGCTTCCCCCAATCACCACCTGACCTTATTAATGGAGAAGAAGAATATGAAATAGAACACATCCTATGCCACTCTCAGAACCTGTGGAACAGAAAATTCCTGATCCAATGGAAAGGATACACAGCTGAGGAAGACTCCTGGGAGCCAGAGACCAATTTGGGTAATGCCAAGAACACCCTAGATGCTTATAAACAACTCTATCCCAAGGACTTCCCTAAGAATGCCAACAAACCACCCACCATCTGTTGTTAGTGTTTTAAAGTCCAGTCTAGGACTGTTCAAAAGACTGCCAACTGGACTGGACCGCAACTGGTCACAACTGGGCTGCAGTTGCCAGTTGCCAGTTGCCAATGAGTTGCAACTGGTGCACAGCCACCACCTATCTGTAGTACCATCTGGGGTAATATTTGGTGAATTTTCCTCATTTTTGTGACATTATTTGAGCCATATATCACTCAAAATCCACTTTTCTATGTTAAAAGTTCATATGTCATACAGAAAATATTTATATCTCAGTTACTTTGGGGTTACCCCCCCCTCATACTATAGAGTTAAAATGTAGATATCACTGTATAGAATAATTCATCTCACTACTAGAAACCATGATACTTAGTGTATGAATTTATATAAGTGAATCCAGGTAGGTATGTAGTCACATACCCCCTAAAATGACATCTGACCCAGAAATGCTCATAACTATTGATCCTGCAATTGGCTTTTGATGATCTAGGGGAGTGATATGTAGCTAAGGGTATGTAGAATAATGTTTAGTATTTGTGCAAACCATGGTTCCCACATGTTCAGGGGCTATGTACAGTCCATGTGGCAACTGGTTGCAACTACTAAAAAGACCATTTAGAACTGGTCCTAATCAGTCCAGTTGCAGTCCCAGGCCTTCAGGAGACTCTTAGGACTGGTTCTGGTCTGGTTGCCTGATCAGAAGGCCAAAAGACCAGACCAGACTGGACTTTTAAACACTATCTGTTGTATCTCCCTTGATATGTTCTTCCACTGTTGCAACTCCCACACTCTATCCTCTGTCTGCAATGTACCCACCAGCACCATTTCCTCCAGCATCTCCTCTGTCACAGCAACCTCAAGACCCCCTTCTAGAACTTCTTCTCTCAATGCTAATACCAGATGAGAATTGATTCCCCCTTCCCTTCCTCACCCTTCTGTTTAGTGTTTTAAAGTCCAGTTGCAGACTGGTAGCACAACTGGCAACTGGACTGGGTCACAACTGATCACAAGTAGACTGATGTCAGTTGTGTATAACCAGTCTTTACCAGTCCAGTTGCAGTTGTCTGGTTGCAACTGGTTGCAACCAGTGCATAGCCACCCCCTACCTATACTACCATTCAGGGGAATATTTGGTGATTTTCCATATTTTTTGGAATTTATTTGGCCCATATATCACTCAAAATCAATACTTTCAATGTCAAAAAGTAACATCCAACCCAGAAATGATTTCTCACCACCCAAAGTTTATTTTTACATTACACATTATAGAGATTAGATGTAGCCATGAGTATGTAGAACACTTCATTTCTTATATGTATAGAAATCATGAAAGTCACTTGATGAATTGATATAAGTAAATCTGGGTCAGTATATCACTCAAAATCAGTCAAAAATGACAAGTGACCTGGAAATGCTTATATCACATTGGGAATGGATCCCCATGTCTCCCACTATAGGGATTATATGTAGCCAGGAGTGTATAGAATAATAGATCTCGCTAACAGGAAGCATGAAATCCACATGGTGAATTGTTATAAATGAATCTGGGTCAGTATACCCCTTAAATCAACATTGATTTGAAAATAGCTCATATCTACTGATCCTGTGATCTGGTCCTTATGGCTTATAGGAGCGTCCTGTAGCTAGGAGTCCATAGAATCATTGATCTCACTCATGGGAAGCATGATTCTCACTCCAATGGTCAGGGGTTAGAGGTCAGTCTTTCAGGCAACTGGTTGCAACTGGTTGCATAATGCTAAAAAACCAATCAGGACCGGTCCTAATCAGTCCAGTTGCAGTCCAGAACTCTTCTGGACATTGCTAGGACTGGTATTGGACCAGTTTCATGGTCAGGGGGTCAAAAAACTGGACTGGACTGGACTTTTAAACACTACTTCTGTTTATACTAGTCCTTCTCCTGTTGTAGTAGCAGTTGATGTACCCCTGTACACCCAAGACCTTCAAAGGGAGGATTCTAATAGCACCTACCTAGATGAACTACATGCCATGATCATCAACCTGAGGATAGCCATCCCACTCACTGGCCACATGGAGGACCACTCTCTCTTCAAGAGCCTCTACCTATCTTATCTACAGAATGAAAGACTCTGTCTCCTCATTCCCCATCTCATTGGACCCATGGAAGTTTCTGAGGAAATTAACCACACCCAATTATATCTGAGACATCACCTATAGAATGCCTTCTATCAGGTACAGGGACTCAAATTTATTAAGGATGTTGACAGATATAACTGCAAGACTACTACCCACAATATTGCTGCTACCTCTAGGGATGACCCCTTTCCTATCCCTGAACTCACCACTCATACACTTGCCCAGTCCTCCCCCACACTATCCAAACAGCTTTCCTCCCCCTCTGTATCTTCCTTTCCACTAGAGCAAGCAGAAATTGATGCCCTCACTGCTGCTGAGCACATCTATGCCTCCATGTTTGAAGCAGTTTGCCTCAGCCATAACAATTCCTTATACAACCAAGCCTGCTTCTCTTGTTGTCACCTTGGACACCAACAGGTCAATTGCAACCTCTATCAGTGTCCCTTCTGTCTCATATCTGCTCCTGGCCATACCCAATGCCATTGCCCCAGACAACCTCCTTAAACAGTCCTGGCTAATAAAACCATCCCATGTCCCACCAACCTCTGGTGTCATAGGTCTCTTCCCCCTTCTATCAGAATGTCTTCCTCTTTCTTGTCTTCCTCCACAGGCACCTGGTTCTCTTAGCAATCTATACACTCTATTCCCCCTCCTTATGGCCAAACCTGTTGCACCAGGTATCATGACCCATTCCCCCTTCCCCTTCAACTATGATGACCCTATTGACAATTTTGGATATTCCAACATCACTAGAAGTCCCTCTGGGGAATGCAAAGTTCTTTACTAATAGTCTTCTAATAGTTCATTGACCCTAGTGCAGGGGTAATGTTATGATTCCTCTCTGTTTATGATTCCTCTCATTTTATTGTGCCACTCAGTTGCCTTCACTTTATACTAGTCTTACCTTTGGACTTGTGCCTTTACTGTCTAAGCCCCATTTAGGTCTTATCATTGCTGGCTTACTAATTTCACCACTCCTGTTGCAACCACAGTATCTTAATCATTTTCCTTCTGTCAGAATCTGCTCCTATCACCCATAGGTGACATGTTTCCCCCTTTTTGGTCCTATTGTGTTTATTCTGCTCTTTGCTTGGACCACCCCTTTTGCAGTATATAAACCCATGCCCTATATCCTGTAACCCTAGCTTAGATCTACTTGACAATAAATCTTGTCTTGTATCCTCTCAAATCCTTGACTGCCTGTCCCAAGCTCCAAGCATCTTTGACCCTTCAAACCTTCGACTCCTTCCAGACAGACTTGAAAGTCTCTTGACTCTCTTCACAACTAGCAGACTTGCAGTGGTTGTTTGAGATATTGCAGCTGCACAGTGACCTCATTGTATAAGTCATCACTTGGTCCTATCTGGAGCGAGTGTAACAGTAACAATGTGCTCACCAAGATCATGTAATAGCCTATGGCTTTTAATATGGTGTTATTATGCTGTGTGGGTTCAAAGAGTGTTCCAAGTAGCTTTGCAATGCACTTCAAATTCCAAGCCAATGGTAATACAAAGCAGGTGAGGATGTAGGAGTAAATATACACTCACATAACATGTCTCAAATATTGCTTCTACAGTATGTAAGTCATGGCATCCAGACATATCTTCAGACTCCATTTGGGCCCTTAGCCATTGAATATAGAGTTTTAAAGTCCAGTCTAGTCCGGTTTTCCATGCCCCAAATAAGGCAACTGGACCAAACCAGTCTTTTTTAATCTCAGAATTTCCCCGGACTGCAACTGGATTGATAAAAACCAGTTTTTTAATTTTAGCTTCACAAAAAGACTGGTTTGGACTGGTCACAACTGATCTTAAATTAGGGTTTGACTAATAGCTACAGATCCCCCTAGTTCTTATGTAATTTGGTTCACACAGTAAGAAGTTATGCCTATTTTATTGTCAAATACCCACTTAGATGAGATATACCCTTCAGAATTAATATTTTGTGACTGATTACTGTGGGAACCAGGCTTAGTCATAGTGAGACCAAATACAGTACACACTCAGGGCTAGATGCTGACACCCAGATCTAGTCGATTGACCGAGAAATGACCGAGATATATTCATTTCTGGGTCATATCTCATAGATTAGATCTACAGAATGATCACATAGTGTAAAAATTCAAATTAAATTCCTAAAATTCTGGAAAAATCATGCCAAGTACAGAAAAATGGGGGCTATCAGGGGGTGTTATCGGTTGCCAAAAAGACTGGTTGCAACTGGTCTTTTTGCAGTCTTTTTATTTTTTGGAAATCTAAAAGACTGCAACTGATTAAATCATAAATTTAAAAAGACCAGACCATTCAGGACTGGTCCTAATTGGTCCTGTCCAGTGCAGTTGTAGTTTTTGGGTGGTCCTAGAACTGGACTTTAAAACACTAATTGAATAAGCTCCTTGTGATGACTTAGAGCTTATCTTTATCATTTCCTTCCTCTGTAATATATATCCAATAACTATTCCCTTAACATGGTCCATGAAGTCCCAGAAATAATTTTAGGATTACTTCTGTTTACATTCTCAGAATACTTGCTACTGCTATTCTCCTCCTGCTATCTTAGTGTAGCTTCCCCCCCTGCTCTCTTTGCTCTACATATATGTAATAACAGTTTTCAGGAGTATTGATGTATTGATGAGAATGTGGTCACAATAGTGTCACCAATTGCCATCCCACTTCCAGACTGGCCCTCAGACTATCTGATCAATGATCATTGCTTAAATTACACAACTGAAAGCCCTGTCAACCAGTGGTATGCAAAACTATGACAGTGCACTGTCACAATCCAAGAGATATACAGCATCACATATATAGCATTACTGTTGTAACTGTCACTTCAGGTGATGTTAATAGCTCCAAATCAAGGTTGGCAAGTCAATCACTTTAATCACAGCTGCTAGCTATTGTCATAGCACATGGATAGGTCTGATGAAAGTATGTGAGCAAGGGGTATGGGATGCAGTGATGCTATGGAAGCTTGTTAATACTCATAGAGAGCAGTCTACATCTCAAATGCGTCATGTGTTGATATGCAGTGCTCATTGAGCTTTACACTGGCATCTGAAGTTAATGTTCTATACTTGTGTTCTTTTCAAGGTGAAATGTGGGTAAGGCATCTGAGCTACCATTTTTCTGCCCCTGAGGAAGAAGCACCTGTTAGCACTATGCCCTTGTTTCTATTTGCCCAAAAATCGAGTTTATTACAATGTAAACATGATTGAACAAAGAAGGGAATATGTCAGTCCAAACATATACCATTTGTGATATATGTATGATCCTGTGTTTTGGATGTTTTAGTATGAATGCTATAGCTTCAAATAGACAATATTCATCTCAAAGTCTCAGTCTGAAACTGATTGGAGTGATATATGGATATTGCAAACATACTCCATCCACCTTTCTGGAATCAAGGTAGAACAACTCATATTACTTCTACATCCTAGCAACTGGAATCACTGGTCATTTCCTCATCCTGCACCTTTGAATGGATATCCTTTTTGAGAGATTTTAAACAATTACTTACTTATGAAGCATAAACTGAATTCTCTGCTTGGTATCTGTGAGGTCCTGACAAAGGTTGAAAGAAGAATCACATCTCAGCATGTAATATGCACCATCAAGACCCCAGATTCTAGATGACTTTATTCATATCATTTCATATGGTGATGACCTTCATTTGGACAGCCTAGGGAGTAAATGAACTAGGGTGGTTTGAAATTGGCCATATATGGTTGACACAGGTGTAGTGAACAAATCAATGATTTTTTAGAGTAGGTAGGTTATAGTAAATTAATTCAATCCAGTGCAGTGATTGAGTATGATTAGTATTGACCAATTCCACAGTCTTGGCAATGACAATATATTGGTTGATTATTCAAAATTCAATGATAAGAAAGTCTAATAGATATCTGAGACCCCTTCTCACAGTGCATACACACCCTTCATGTTTTCCTCTCAGAATACAACACTAAGGAATAATGGTTGATGGTTGCAAGAAGAACAATTATATGGTTAGAACCTACTGTAAGAATTCTTCTCATCTACATTCCTGTGCCACTCTGATAAACATAAAATATGATTCAGATGTGCAGATAGTAGTGCTTCAAGGTGAGTGAGAAATTTCAACAATAGTGATGTGGTTGGCCATTTGATATGAAGGAAGAGATAATAATGATAAATAATTAACACGTGACATATGGTGACTGTAGAAGAGGAACAGTAATGGGATTTTAAGAAATCTATGGAGTGAGTATCCTAAGTTTGAATATAAAAAATCCTAATTAAATACTAAGTTTGTTATCATTGCCTGTGTTATATAATAATGACTTTCTAGGAGAAATAGGCAGCCTACTGCATGTGAGTTGTCTAGGTCAATAAATTGTACTAACATTTTCGAAAATATTTTTGTACTCTAATGTTGGTGCAAATTGTGAGAGAGTAGAGGAAATTCATCTGAGTTGTTATTCTTAGATGTGAAGTAGTGTTTTCTCAGAGATACTGGTTGTGCATTTTCTTCCTCTATATTATGGATGGTAGAGTCAAAATATTATAAATCCAGAAATAGGAGGTCTGAAATGTTTGATAGGACCAAACTAACACACCATCTGTATACTCTAGTCACAACCACATTTACACACTTGGCTAGGATTTGACAAATGAACACACTTTTTTTCTAAGTTATAGGAGGCTACTCTCATCCAGTGGCACAGCATATCCAGACTTGATTGGTCATGATTGCAACATACATATAACCACATCATACTCCAAAAGATAATAAACACAGTTGAGTCCAAATTAGCATCTTCCTCCAACTTATTTACTGAGAGTAGGATTAGCTATCTAATCCTGTTTAATAGGAGGACCTAGAATTTGTATTGATAATCTAACATGACAATCAGTTAAGTGTATCAATATAACTTACTGCTCAATTAGCATGCTACTTGTAATTGTGATTCTTCACTTTTTTCAGATCCATATAGAACACCAATTTTAAATAGGCATCAGCATTAGGTCTTGGAATTACATTTTGCTCATTCCAGATAATGAGCCTTCAATAGAAGCAGCCATATGATCAGTCAGAAAATTAGCATCTTACACCTCAAAGGCTATGATTCTATGATAGCCTCTTGAATCTCAGCATGTCATCTTGAGGCCAATAATATTCAAGTTCAAGTTTCTGAGTCCTATAACTCATGGTTATAATGTGAGTGTAGTAGAATCATTCTTGGTCTCTTTTGAGAGAACAATGTCATGCACAATCTAATCATAGGAATGCTAGTGTATGTATGAGAACAGGATTCCAGGAACCCCAGCTCCTGGGTCAACATGATGTTAGCATGACTGGAAGAACCAGATCTGGAAAGAGTCAGATAATAACATGAACATAAACAGTATTCAAATCTTGATCACCTTCACATTTCTAAGTATACAAGTAACAACCTATCAGCAACCAAGAGGCACTATACCTCATATGACCATGACCAAGATCTTCACTGACAAAATAGAGTTATACAGTATGAGATAGAAGACTGTGTCATATGTGTCACTGTGACCCACTAACCTTCAAGTTTCCAACTGTATATAGTAGGACTATATAGCTCACTGAGAGGCAGCAAGACTATCAAGAAGCAAAGGGTAAGAACAAAAAAAGAGGTCTGGTAGGCAAAAAAGTACAAATCCAAGAGCAATAGTATGAATATGTTGATGATACAAGTAAGATTTATAATGATACAAGCATATTAAAGAGTAATTGAGAAGGACACACATTATTACTAGGCAATGTCATCACTAGATTCAAGTATACCTATCATGGTACTGTAGTTTAGACATCACTACAGTAACTAAAACTCATACTCAAAATTCTCGTAAGTCCCAGCCTGAGCCTAACTGTACCCTCTTGTCCAGGAATCAGGGTGATAGTCAAAGAGATTGATAGTCAAAGAGGACAGAATTGATGAGTCTTCATATGCAACATGCTCACTTTCATCTGGATAAAAGAGGCACTGTTTACATAGTGATGGCTGGCCACTTTCTTGTATTCTAGATCTTTTGATCATTACTCACAACCCACATTGATTGATATCATATGCTTCCAGAACCTCCTTCCAGATTCTGAACTCTCATTGTAGATTCACTTGAGCACATGAAAATATGTTTTATATAGCAGAGTGTAGTGCTCACCTTGAAATGCAACTGATTCAACTAGGTTCCCATTGACACAGAACAATTCACATATTAATACACAGCAGAACTATAAGAGATTCAGAATAAGTTTGTTATAGATAATCTAAGGGCTGGACATGCTATGATAGCAGAGAGTGTGTACATTTCCAGAGGCATGGTTGTCAGTTTTATGGCCTTGTTATGCTTTATTAGGATTAACCCTTGTCTAGAGAACTGCAGGGGTACTAGTATCCTTCAAAGGTCTTAGGTGTGAGTACCTATGGATATGGGTAAGGGTTGGATTTTCAAGACCCTTGTACCCTTGAGCAGTACCCTGGTCCCCATGGGAAAGTACCCTTGTACCCATGGATTGGATAAGGGTTGAGGTCAGGATGTCCATGGCTTTACCCTTGTAGTTTCCTATAAGTCTTGTCTATGGAACAACCAAACCTTTATAGGCTTAAGTTATTTGTAGAAGGACAATAGAAAGTGAGTCAAGGGCACTAGAGATTTGAGAAAACTCCAAGAGAACAAGACTGGGTCCTTTTGAGCTGGGAGAGTCCCTTATATACTATTCTACTGTTTGTATAGTAAATCTAAAGATATACTATGCTACAGTACAAGGTTTTACATGTGTATAGGGTGTATAGATCTAGAATATAAGCTATAATTCTGAATGTATTTGCATCATACTGAGTCATTGTAAGTCATAGTAGACAAGATATGAGAAGGACATGTGTAGAGTGCCAGTGGGCATGAAGCAAGCACATGTGGAATGGAATGACATACTACAAGTCTAGTAAGGTCTAGATTTGATACAAGGGTTAATAGGCCTAGATCTCAAGAAGTCATACAAGTGGTAAATGTCAAGAAAACATAAGTTCCTAGAGTGTGATTGTGTATTTGAAGGTGCTGAACCCACCAAACCTTGTGGCTGTGCAAATCATTGATCCTCATATTTGAATAATTAGGACTGAAGCACATTGTCTAGCTATATGAACTATAGTGTTTGGTGTGATTGTAACAGTCCATATCAAAAGTATCTGTGAAATTCAGCTACTTTGGAGTTTCCAAACTATGAGATAACTTCATGTTGCAAAGATAGATAAATAGCAGTTAGATTGATTTGGTGAAATTTTATCTTGTTATTACACTTGTGCATGAAGATGTCAGTGACATTTCTTGATTCAGTAATTTTATCATATCAAGTTGCTTTCTATGTAAGTATTTGCTTTACTGTCCAAAGTTGGATTACTGTACTTATAGAAGGTAATGCTTTATAAGCTCACCACAAAAGGTGGTCAATGAATTGAGAAGCTGGTGAATAGTTTCATAGCACATCTGAATAGCAAAGGTACTTACTAATTTTTCTATCCCATGTGTTTGTACAAGTAGTGGGGTGATCTCTGGCAAATCTGTATTAGTGCCAGTGCTTTCTCTACCAGAGTGACCCTTAGCTTGCTACTAGACTGGAAAAAGCTTGAGTAAAGTTTCAATAGTATGACACTTACCTCTTCCCAATACATAATTGGCTTCATGAACTACCTTCATATGTATGGATATGAGGCTACCAAGTTTTTCATGTGGATTTGTGCTTTCCTCCCATCAGCCAATCTATCTTGGTCACTATTTTGAATAAGAGCAAGATCCTAGCTTCTGTTAATACTTCTTGGTCTTTCCTTGATGTGTCTTGCTGGGAGGTATAATGACTAGTTATGCTTTTAGTATGCAATAATCTCACAAGGGAATTACTATGTGATATTGTGTGAGAAGTGTGAGCCCAAGTATACAATGAGTCTCTGAAGGACTGAAGATGCATCTGAGCTAGAAAATTATAGAGGTACTGGTACTCTCCAAGGGTCTTAGATGTGAGTGCCTCTCCCAGGGTATGGGTATGGGCTGTATTTTTGAAACTCTTGTATTCTTGACCCATGGGTATAGATTATCAGGGGTATCTGGGTATCTGGTCTGACCAATATAGTAATTTTTTCAAAAACAAACAATCTTAAAACATGTTGTTTAGTATATTTGAACACTTTTACTACCCATGGGTTAGGTAAGGGTTGAGGTCAGGATATCCATGGGTTTATCCCTGTAGTTCCCTGGTCTGAGCTAGAAGTCTTGAGTGACTCTGTCTCTGATGCTGTTCAAGTATATCAATATCTTGGCCTGAAGTCTATGTTGAACTTGTCATTAACAAATTTATTAGATAAAGTAATCACTTACTCTAATCATACTAGCATTCCTCAGTCAATCTTCTACTACAGTATCTATATGACTTGATAACAAGTCCAACAGAGGCATGGTGGCAGTAGATGGGAGTGATAGTGGAGATTGGGTCTTATAGCTGTCTTCGGAGGCTCATAGGGCTATGTCTTGAAATGGACAATAGGTTGCTAAACAGATTATCATACTGGTAAGAGATGGGGCCAGGGAGGGTACACTGTCCAATAGTGGGTTGGGGGTACACTAAGGCAGTTGTAGAAGTAAGTCTAGAGACAGTGTCTGATTGATTGTGGTAGTGGTCCATTATACAGATGGGGAACAAAGGTGGGGATGGGAGTAAGGGGTAGTGTTTTAAAGTCCAGTTGGCAACTAGTAGTACAACTGGCAACTGAACTGGACCACAACTGGTTGCAACTGAACTGTAGTTGCCAGTTGCCCCAGTTGCTAACTAGTGCAGTTACAGTTGCTTGGTCTCATGGCTTGTCATGGTTGCACTGGTGCACAGCCATCCCTATCTATAGTACTGTATGGGATAATTTTCTATGATTTTTCCAGATTTCTTTTAGAATTTATTTGTCTTATATACTCAAAATCAATATTTCAATGTCAGAAATTAACATATCACAAAAAAATATTCTTATCTCATCTCTTATGTGGTTAATGCCCCTTTATTAATCCATAGCATAAGAAAGTCTTCTATTTATCTCTCTCAGCAATATAGACTAAATGATAAGTGTACTATGTAGGTGTTGATTTTGATTTTGATATAGATCTTTGCATGACTCAGAGCACTAAAGAGTCAGAGATGTGAGAAAGTGAGTAGTAGCCTTTCTTCATGATTTGTTGAGTCCTCTAAAATTGATGTAAAGACAGAGTGAACTATTCTTCTTGTAGACAAACAGAACTAGTGTAATGTGAGTGAAGGAAAAAGAGTAGATAAAAGCTGTTCATTGAGAAACTCCTAGAGAGAAATGAGCTCAGAGGGAGAAAGGGAGTAAGTGGTTTCCAGCAGGAGAGCCTTTCTCTAACTCAATTCTAAGACATGTTCCCAATGTGGAGCAAGCATAGAGGCTTTACTCTTGCCAAGCACATCTGAAAAGTTATGATACTTGAAGAGAATGGAAGAGAGATTTATGGAGGGAGTGACAGAATTAGAAGATGTCAACAGTAAGCAGAGCTTGGTCACTTGCAGATGGAGCTATAGA
>JBBPUM010000327.1:0-19390 GCA_038094695.1 Chiua aff. virens | reverse complement strand
GAGTAGAAAGGCGCGGAGCCAGCGTCCCATTGACAATGGACGATGGTGGCGTGATGTGGCACGGCAATATATCGATCGGTACCCCTCCCAAGTCCTTCACCGGTAAGTTCTCGTCGTGCCTCAGCAACCTCTTTCTCAATCACTTCTTCAGTTGACTTCGACACTGGTTCCAGGTGAGCACCTATGTTAATCTCACAGCGGTTTGAATTTTGTCTTAGTCCGAGCATAGCGACCTCCTCGTACCTGGAGTCAATTGTGGATTCAGCTGCAACGGCCACAAACGCTGGGACCCTATGTCTTCTTCTACTTCGACCGACTTGCACAAAAATTTTTCCATTGAATACGGAGATGGATCAACCGTCTCGGGTGAACAATATACGGATTCGGTGTCGATCGCCGGCTTAACTGTGTGTTCAGCGTAGCCTAGACAAAAGCGGAACCATTTCTGACAGTTCGACAGGCATGCCAACAGCACCTGGGTGCTGCGACGAATTACTCCACCGGTTTCCAAATCCCTCAATTTCTTCCAGATGGGCTGCTAGGAATGGCCTATCAACTTATCTCTGTATATAATGCTAGCCCATTCTTTCAAACTCTTGTCTCCGAAGGACAGGTGACGGATCCACGTTTCGCCTTCAAGCTCTCCGCTTCCGGGTCTGAGTTGTACATAGGCGGGACAAACCGTGATTTGTACAGTGGAAACATCACTTATACCCCTGTCACGCAGAAGGTGAGCCGAGACTTCGGATGCGCGTGAGCACCGAATACTGACATCGTGTAGGCTTACTGGCAAGTGATGATGGATGATGTCCGCGTCAATGGTCGTACGATCATGAGGAATACCGAATCTATTATCGACACTGGTACCACCATGATCGTTGGCCCCCCGTCTGCTGTTTCTGCTCTGTACAGTGCCATTGGTGGCAGGAGTGTTCAAGGACAAGAAGGATTCTACAGCTGTGAGTCGAAATGTATTTGTACATTTGGAGTTGACCGACGCCGTACAGTCCCATGTGAATCCTTCCCGACCATCAGTCTCACCTTTGGTGGGAAGACGTTCCCGATCCTCGCTTCCGCGCTCAACCTTGGACCTGTTTCGAATGGCTCATCTCAGTGTGTCAGTGGTATTATCGGTGAAGACACGGGTGCCTGTGAGTTATCATATCTCTTGTCTCTGTAGCATGTCCTGTTGACGCGTCTCTCGTATCCCCTTCCTAGCATTCTGGATTGTTGGAGATGTCTTCCTCCGGAGCGTCTATACTGTCTTTAATTATGGCACTAGTCAAGTCGGATTTGCAGACCTTCGAAATGCTTGATCGTAGCAATACTGAACTAGTAGTCAGAGTACCGTTCACTCGTGCTGGATCACAAACAAGTTGAGGAGGCATTACTCTGGTCTTCGAGTTTGTATGACCTCGATACTGTCTCACTCATTTTATATGTACATGGTTAACCTTATGACGTTTGCACGCATGCTTTGGTCTTTGTGCATCCAAAGTGATGCAACGCCCGAACTAGTGTCGCACCAGCTCCTTTTGAAGAATCAAACCTGTACCCAAGTGAAAGTGGTTGCCAGTGAGAGGATGTCGAGGGTCAGTAATGTGAGCAAACAGCAGTGCATCCTCGTTGAGATCGTCACTCGACCCCCAAATATGATAAGTATAACAGCTATTTGACGAGTTTTGAACTGTAAAAGCCAAGACTGTGAGTCCATGTGGCATCACTCGCAGTACAAAAATGTTATATACCCCTTATACGGTCCTTACATGGTATCCAAGTTATATAATTTATATAATATAAATAATATAAAAATAAACTACACAGGTCAGCTCGGTTGGCCATTAATTTACAAATGGCCAACAAGCCCATAGCTTATAATGGGTTTATATAGGGTTTATAAAACATTTATAAGACTTTATATGCTGTATCAGGCGAAGCCGCACGTCACAATTAGTATACCGCTTTAGCACTTTGTGTGATGATCTACCCAATTCTGAGGTCGGAAAATACCAATAAGAAGCGTCACTGACGCGATTTACATTTTTGCATTGAGTGGAGGACGGTGAAACTTACCATGTCCGAGTTTTGTCCGAGTTAGTATGTAAACCGTTGGATCTCTTCATCACACGATGCAATTGTCCGATTCTTCATCCACCCCCTTCATTTGTACTCTGGAAACACTCGTCCCACGTATGGTATGATATATGACTCCTAAGTCTGCTGCCATTCATAATTTCTTTCAAGTTTGGCTAATATCCATGCCTTCATAGGTCTACAAATTCCTCGTTCATACTCTGCGGCACTTCACAGCTTGATAGAGGATTAATGAAATCCCGCCTGTCCAAATAGATTGCCCACCCCCTTTACCAACTGTCATCAACTGACTTTGACATGGGTGTGCTAATGGATACTTACTTGCCTCGCCACGATCGTCGTCCACTGTGCTTGATCGGCGTCGACGTGATCCTGACTACAGGAGCTCATATCTCCTAGGTGGACTATCGTTGGGGAGTCCCTTGTTTGAGAACTGTGTACTTCTGCGAGTGGCTACGGTTCTATTTTCGTTTCTCCCCTTCATTCCGTGCAGCCTCTGTGCATACACGCTGGTACTGCGAGAAATGAAACAGAAATGTACCTCTATACCAGTGGAAAATCCGGTAGCCTTGGCAATTGAAGCTCTTCAGAACTTCCTGGACCTACCTGCCGCCTTCTCATCTTGACCCCACCGATGCAATTAATGAAGCCCCACAGTATGCTGACTCGCCCCAATCAACCAACCACCATAACATCCATCCATGATCAATGCCACAAATTGACGCACTGACCATTGGCGAGTACTCTTCACACATTAGAAAACCGGTGTGGCTAGATAACCATCGCTGATTGTGTCGTTATAATGCTTTCCCTTTGTTTGAAACGTATTGCTGGAGCTCTTCAACAAGGTCTGGGCCAGCTCATTGCACCACTAGAAACAGTCGAACAATTCGTGCAAGGTGAGTTGTGATAACTACAGGTTCCCTTCCGCTGGTCCCAGATCGCCACCGATAGTCACTTCCTAACCGCCCTTAAGCCGCTTCCAGCCTCGATTCACAGAACCCTCATTACGGTGAATCCAGGAGAAACCGTTCAGTCAACGTCGTTCAAGCCGTTGGAGGGAACCAGGGTGTCAATGACGGTATTGACTCCTAGCGCTACACGTATGCTTCTGGCCCATCCTCGTCCCTCACCTATCTCGTGCTATTGCAAACTCACAACTTGCCTTGTCGACCCCACGGTTCGCCCCGAAACAGCAACCATCTAAACCTAGTGAATATTATAGGCAAGTATCCAGACGAGCAAGCGTGTCCAGTTGCAAATGACATTGACTATTTCTAGACCGCACGTACGATATTAGGGACCAGATGGCGCGAGACGGAAGGCGTACTGGCAGAAGAAGATTTCTAGTGCTCGTGACAACGAATCCGGAAGGTGTGGTAGTACGCGTGGAGGGGAGTAACCCGGAGAAGCGCGGTGACTACACCTCAAACAGGTAGACGCGACTCGCCATGCCCCAATGAGGACGAGGCCAAGAAGGCCCCTTGGCCTTTTCGTCGAATACTCATCGTCGTACCGACTTGGAGCGGGCACTCATATTTTGCGCGGCACTTATATTTTATGCGACTCTCTTGCTTAGCCCACGGACGGAGACAAGATTGCTTACTTTCCTCAGCTTGGTGTTGAGTGACGCATCGAACCCGTAGTATGTATTTCACGACAAAATGATTTGCTCTTCCCAGTCCCCACACTCTGAACCTCATTGGCTAATAGATCAATTGATCACTGGTCACTGGCAGTATAATGTTGTTACACCTCTTTGAGTGGGGCCCTTGAAGCTTTGCGCTCATTGTGCCCCACTGCCCCGCATCCTTCACCCATTGATGCACGATAAATGCCACTGAAACCGGCCAATGATACATCACCTGAAGCATCCACTCATATGCATCGTGAAATTTGAATCACTCTGACAACACTGCTAGTTTGACCCTCTGGCAAATTAGAATTTACGGCTATCATCGATCATCCTTATGTAATTAAAACCTTAGCACGTGATGGGCCAGCGCTCGCTAGAATTGGCATCGTGATAGCATCGCCTCACGTATGCCGCATGTTCGAAGCATGTTTTCAACTTTGACCGGCGCTCTCCTCGCCGCCCCGACTTGCGCTCTACCACCACCACACCCGCGCTAAGAATGTCCAATACTCATTCTACTTCACTCTCCATCTCAAGTGAGGCACTTCTACTCTGCAGCCTTGCCATTCAATTCATTCCCGCTAGCCATTGATGTCACCCTCGCAAGGCATTCCCGGAAGAGGGTCGAATCCGTCAAACTCAGCACAAACACTGAGGGTTTGGTGAAAAATATCGAGACCCCCCTACAGGCAGGTGGAACGCACAACGTGGAGTTGTTGCCTTTTCTGTAAGTCTCGTTGGGTACTTTGTGCATAGGAGACTGACCACGCCTCAGAGTCGTCACACCCGACGATCACATTTCCGTATTAGCTCGCTGTAGTTCGCGATTCCGGAAGGGGTATAACGTGGTTGTCGACATTGATCTACAAGATGCTGAATCCATGCGTGAAGACAAGGGTGTCAAAAGTTGGTTGCTTTCATGAGCTTCTGCGTGGCCTATGATTTCTTACTTTGACTGGTAGCGTATCGTAAAATGATACGAAACGTGGAGGTGATTGCTAGGTGCCCGATGCCTGGCCCCGACCCTTCATTGCCTGTTGACCTTTCAATGCCTGCTAACCCTCCAATGCCCACTCCCGAACCGTCGATGCCTGCTCCCGAACCTCCGATACCCGCCCCCAAGTCTCCGATACCCGCTCCCGACCCTCCAATGCCTGCTCCCGACCCTCCAGTGCCTGCATCCGGAAAATTAAACCCGACGACAGATGAGTTGATACGTATGTGTGCAAAGTAAGTTCTTACTTATGACATGCAACTTCCATGTGCTAAGGCTTGCCGCTAGATTCCGAGTCTTGATCATCGGAAATGTAATCATCTTCGATTCGGAGATGGAGATAAACTCACATATATTTACCCCTCCCTAGTCTGGCGTGGGTAAATCCACGTTGATTGGAAGAATGTTCGGTGTTAAAGATGTGGTGAGTGGCATGAGTACAGAACACCGTACAGCATCGACCCACTCACCCCTTCAAGCACGCGTCGGAAACCGTCAGAGGTCAAGCTGACATTGACAAAGAATTTGTTTCTGGGCAGAACCAGCGATTTGTGGTGCATGATAGCCTTGGTTTTGAAGCTGGCGATGCACGAAACTTGGAAGTAGTCAAGGACTTTGTTAAACGAAGACAGGGCATGCCTCGACTCGAGGACCAACTCCACGCAATTTGGTAAGAAGGCAAATTGCACAGGTCAATCCAGCTGATGTAAGAATTAGGCTTTGTGTGGAGACACCCTACTCTGGCGGACGTCTTGTCGAGCGAGGCGTGGAGCAGTTATTGAAAAATCAACGTGATATTCTCGGCAATGGTGTGTATTTACTATTGTGCACGATTGTAGAGCTTACCTATGTTCTATAGTTCCTCTCATTGTTGTACTTACCAAAGTGGACCTGCTTGATATACAACTGGAGCTCGAAGCACGAGACGACGAACCCGCGGAGTCCCGTAGGAAAAGGCACTTGGACAAGCATTGCATTGAACCTCTGCAGAGAGCTGCAGAGCGCGATGTTACATGTGTCGCTGTTTCCGGTGAGTGAAAGCGAACTATAGACCATTAATGATCTGTGTCTAACGATGTTTCAGCTATACAAGGGTATTATATACTGATTTCCAATCTCATGGTGGCTACACAAGAGAACATGGCCAATAATTCCATCGACAGAGCGCCGCGTGCTATGGCAGCTATTGCTCAGCGAGTCGACATCAAAGAGAAGATTGAAATGTCGATAGCGTAGGTGTCTCGTTGGTATCTACATTCTAATCCAGCTGTCTAACGCATTCGGCTCGCAGTGTCGGAAAGAAACGTGGGTTCAGCATACAGAATGTTGATCAGCGACTGACAGTGGTGGGTCATAGAATACTGGAACAGCCTCCTAAGGAGTGCCGTCTTCCGCGGCCGCACGTTGGGAGAATGCTTAGAGGTCATCCGCAAGGATATCGTTACTGTCTGGAATTTCATTGACTTGGATTATGTACGTTGCGTTCCCTCGGACCACCTACTACCATATCTTGATCGTAATATAGGGCTTACTAGACGAGAAGCTCATCAAGACCTTGATTCCCGCAAACATTTCACCGCCAATTATGTGACTCTTCAAAGTATTCTTTCAAGCAGCGTTTTGACGACAAATTCACTTATAGACGTGCCTGGCTCCCGCTTGCCGACGAGCGATTCTTATCGGATATGTTCAAAAACATCGGAAGTACCATGTCTGCTATACTAAATTTGCGATACGAATCATATAAAGAAGCGTGCGTGACGTCACCATCCCTTGATATGCCATGGAGTAGCTCATGTGTTGTTTTCAGCGTACTTGACGTCGAGATTCTCATGTCGTATATCGTGGACCTGATCTGCGTGATGCAGGTGATCTTCTTACTAGCCCCAGACGGCCCTGTGACACGCGATATTGTCGCCCGTGCTATTGAACTCAGCAAGGACAAAAGGGAGCAGGTACACGACTCAATCAAGGGATTTGACAAGAAGCGGGCCGTTCGTGCGGCAGGAGGGCAAGACCTAGTGTTGACAGAGATAGAGGAATTAATATCGCGCTACAAGTTGTCAGATCAGGACATAATGAGATTGAGGCGGGATGCGGTCGCGTCAGCTAGTAATGCAAGGTGATGTGTATCTGACACATTCGAGGTTGAAAATTTCCCGTACTTTTTGGTATACAGATAGTGCTATGATGTTTACATACTCTCATCATGTGGAACATTGACCAGGCTTAGAGTCTCATGATATCTACACAATATATCAGTGATTCGAAGTGGGTGAGCCACTGCTTGTCATCACCTGAGAGGTGAATCCTTTGTTGTCAGTCCAGCCGTAAGGAACACTCTTCGAGAACGTTGTACCGGACGATGGGTGTGGATTCTACGCAGCGTAGTACTGTAAACCCCGCGACACAATGCGGTACAGACACTATAACATGTAGCGACTAGCATCGCCAGAGTATCCACCTCTAGCCCGTTATCATGATAGACAATCGACCCACATGACGAACAAAGCACAAACGATGAAGATGACACGGAGAGGAGATAAAATTTATGGATATCGTTGTCCTCAACCTCGACTTCGCATATAACTCTTGGGTTCCTCTCCGGCCCCATGGCCAGCCGCCTCCTGTCCGGTGCCAGGCCCAGATGTATCCCACCCCGACTTGTTTCCCAGCGAGATGCAGTATGTGATCGACGATCTCTTCCGGCGTCGTCACATGCCAACCCGCCAACATCCGTTTCATACTTGGTCCGACGGCCGTCGTGAAAATCGCATGGCGCGTAACTGCCAGTTGGTCAGGCGCCGGGAGAATACTGTTGTTGTTGTCGACGAGGGTGACTGACAATGGAGGTTCGAGCTGGACTTTACCTGTCGCGTCGGGTGAGAAGGCACGCAGCGCTAGGGACATGACTCCGTCAGTCTACCACGAGGGAGCCGTGAGTTGGACCACCGATGAAGCAAGTCCGTGAGGTACCCTTGTTGTCACTCGCATAAAAATTAAATTCCGCATCGGGGTTCATGTACAAAACCCGCTTGACGATTTCGCCCTATGTTTGGAATACGTGCACAGGCAGATCATAGCAAGGTTAGGCGATCTTGGACGGAGAGAGAACGGACCTTGTTCACAGCCGATGCGGCGAACTTTAAGGTTCTTCTTACCGGCCCAACTTGAAACCGTGACTTTCGATGAGACACTTGTGCGCCAAGTTGTGCTCCAGCAAGCCTTAACACCATCTGCATCGGAAATCTACGAGCCTGAGACGTCCATTAGCAAGAACTAGGACGTACTAATGACGACATAACAAGTATAGGATCCATGCTGCTATGTTCTCTATTGTGCGACCAATTCCGACACTTCTGTGAAGTTATTTGGCGTGCCAGTTGTTGGGACCCGTGAGAAGAAGGACACAGCCGCAAAGTAAGTCAACGCTCAGCGCTCCCCACGATCCCTAGGGCGTTCAAGTTTGTCAGCTTTCCGCCACGGGTCAACTCGACGCGGGGTTGTTGTGTCTGCCCGACTCTGGGACCGGCGAATCCTGATATATACATAGTTTCACCCTGAGGCGATTTATACTTTTGCATTGAGTGGAGGACGGTGAAGTCAGAGGTACCAGAGATTATGTGTAGCGACGCGGCTGTTGCGACGTGGCAGTGCTGGGCACGCGGTCACGCCTGGCAGCTTGGGCAAAGGTTAGGAAAGACCATATGGACGTTTTGGCAGGCTGGGTCAGGTGCTCGGAGGCAGGAAACGGTTTATAAGGGCTTGTGTCGTCGCTATTATCCTCAGGAACTTTTAGAATCAAGCAGAGCATTAACCTGTGATCTTCTGAGAGTCCTTTTAGTGTGACCTTCGCTAATGGGCCGCCCACCCTCTTTAGCAACTGCCATCAACCGACTTTGAGATGGGTATCCCAATGAATGCCCCACTTGCCCTACCCACATACGATCATCGCCTCCCATGCACTGGATCGGCGGCGGTGACGCGATCCTAATTACAGCTACACTGGCAGTTCTAGCTTCGACGACGCAGCTTCGTCTCTCCACTTCATTTCGCACAGCCTGTGCATACACGCTAGTACCGCGAGAAATGAAATAGAAATGTATCACTAGAACCTTCAGTAGCCTCAACAAACGAAGCTCTTCCAAACTTTCTGGACCTACCTGTCGCCTTTTCATCTTTATCTCACTGACACAATCAGCGAGGCCTACAATATGGCGACTCGCCCCAATCATCAACCATCATAATATTCCTTTTCGATCGATTCCACAAATTGCTCGCACTGACCGCTGACAAAATGTTTCCCACACGTTGGAAAACGGTGCAGCCAGCATGATTATCTTGACGTCGTTGCAGACAACCAATAGGGACCTTCAAAGTAGAAAACGGCCCCCGTTTTGAGGCCGTTTTGACGATGGATTTGAAACTCGTTTTGGCTGGGCCAAAACCGTTCTGTACTTTGACATACCCGGTTTTGGAGCCGTTTTGGGTAGTTCTAGATTTTGATTTCGGCCCACTATGAGTCGGAGCACAGTCGGAGTTTAGATTTGATTACAACCATCAATTATAACAACTAGTACTAGTCTCGAAACCTACACTACTTTTTAGGAAGTGCAGGCTCAGATAACCCGCACTTCCTGTAACGTCTGTATAATTTGGTCGTGTGATGAGCATATGGAGTCGCGCCTGTAAACGTAAACTATTTTTTGAGCTACTGATATTAACATATATTGTTATGTAAATAAATAAATCATCGCGGCAGTTCCCACACTGTGAGCCAGGCTAGCCAATAAAAAAACGCAACAAAAAGTCTACATAAGCGGGGTTCGATCTACGTAGTTCAGCCACATCAAGTAGTCCATAAAGACCGCTACACTACTCAACCAATGTAGTTACCGACCCCCTGGATATATATATACAGTATTATCTATGCTGAGCAAAAATTGTGTTTAGTCTATTGTGCAATCTCTCAAACCCTACAAAATAACTCCAATAAATCTTAATGTATGTACCAAGGGACTAAAAGCGGTTATTCACGAAATAAGTATCTCCTTGTTCCAAAAAGGCTTAGAGCACCATTATCAATTCAAACTCAGATATGTGCTGCCGAATGTTGCCGAAAACGGGGGCAAAATCAGGTCTCAAAACGACGCCACGGTTTTGAACTCTTGTGGTCCAAAACGAGCCTCAAAACGACACTCAAAACGGCCCCAAAACGGCCCCGTTTTCTACTTTGAAGGTCCCTAATGGAGTGCGTGTCATGGGTCATGATCGTCTTGGACTTACACTTTATCTTCGTTTGAAAATCGCCGAGATTAGGCCCTATTTTTCTCATCGTTACAATGTCTGGCCCATTTTGGAAAACGTGTTACTGGGACTCTTCGACCAGGTGGGCCACTAGAAAAAGTCTCTTGACCCTCACCGATCTTGTACCACCACAAACCCATAATCTGACTCGTTGATCCCGCGGCTCGACATACTTCGCCCCGAACGAGGAATCATCTGGACCTAGTGACTATTGCAGTCAGGAGCAAGCGTGTCCAGTTGCAAACGACACTACGACTGCTTCCAGATTACAGATACGATATTGAGGACTAGAGACCGAGGGAGCTCTGGTACTCGTAACAGCGAACCTGTGGTGGCGAGCATAGAAAGGAGCGAACCGGAAAAGGGGGTAGTATAACTATATGTACCTTGAACAGGTAGACGTGATTCGCCATACTTCGACAAGGACGAGGGCAAGGAAGACCTCCTGACTAGTTTGTCGAATACTCATCGTCATACCAACTTGGAGTGAGTTCTCGTGTTCTGCGTGCCACTCTCTCGCTTGGGCTCATGGGTGGAGACAGGGTTACTCACTCTTCTTTGTGTTGAGCGACGCACCGGACCCGTGTGCACACATTTCACGATGAAACTTGAAAGGACTTGCTCCTCCGAATCTGAACGCTCTTAGCTATTACATAGATTAGTTGATTACTAGTACTGGTCTGCTACGCCCCTTTTTTTAACCGGTGAGGTAAGCTTTTCCGGGCCGCTCATTGTACTCCGCGTCCCTTGCTCATTGATGCACGACTGCAACACGAAGAATATCACTGGAACTGTGTCAACGGCACACCATGACCATCTGAGGTATCCGCTTATTGCGCTATGGCATTCTTATCACTCTGAGTCTGACAACATTGTTAGTTTGATGCTCTGGTCATCCAAGATTTACGGTTATCATCCCCAATTAAAACCCTGGCGCGGAATACCAGCGCTCGCTGAAATTAGTATTATGGCAACAACGCCCAGGCCTCACGTATGCCGCATGTCCGAAGCATGTGCATGAAGTTCCAGCCTTGACCGGCGCTCATCCTCGCCGCCCCGTCTTGCGTTCCACCACCACCATCACACTTGCACTGAGAATGTCCGATACTCGTTCTGCTCCACTCTCCATCTCAAGTAAGGCGCTTCTATCGAGTAGACCTTCAACCCGTTCAACCCGTTCAACTCGTTCCCGCTAGCCATTGATGTCAGCCTCGCAAGGCAATCCCAGAAGAGGGTCAAATTCATAGAACTCGGCACCAACTCCAACAATTTGAAAAAAATCGAGACCACCCTACAAGCGGGTGACACGCACAAGGCGGAGTTAACGCCTCCTTTGTAAGCCTGGTTGGGCGCATTGCACATAGGCTAAGAGGCTGACCACATCTCAGAGTGATCGCATCCGACAATCACATTCTCATATCAGCTCGTTGTCCTCGGCGATTTTGGACAGGATATAATGTGGTTGTCGACATTGATCCACGAGATGCTGGATGCGTGCATGAAGACAAGGGTATTAAAGGTCGGTCACTTCCGTGAACTTTTGCATGGCATATGATCTCTTACCTTGACTGACAGCGTATCGTAAAACGATAAGAAATGTGGAGGTGGTTGCTAGGTGTTCACCCGCCTCTCTAGTGCCTGGCCCTGAGTCTCCGATGCCCACCCTCGACCCTTCAATGCCTGTTGACCCTCCAAAGCTTGCTACCGATCCTCTAGTGCCTGCTACCGATCCTCTAATACCTGCGCTTGACCCTCCAATACTTGCACCCGACTCTTCAGCGCCTCACCCCAACACCCAAGTCCCCTGCAGCAATCCTCAAATGTCTGACTCCCAAGCGCCTGGGAAATTAAGCCCGACGACAGAAGAGTTGATACGTATGTGTGCAAGGTAAGTTCGTGCTTATGGCGCGCAACTTCCATGTGCTAAGACTTCTCGCTAGATTCCGAATCTTGATCATCGGAAATGTAATCATCTTCAATTTGGAAATGGAAGTAAACTTACATATATTCGCCCCTCTCTAGTCCGGCGTAGGTAAATCTACGTTGATTCAAAGGATGTTCGGTGTTGGAGATGTAGTGAGTGGCACGAAGTACAGGACATCGTATCAATCTACTCACTCCTTCAAGCACGCGTCGGAAACCGTCAGAGGTGATGCTGATATTAACAAAGAATTTATTTCGGGGCAGAACCAGCGATTTGTTGTACATGACAGCCTCGGTTTTGAAGCCGGCGATGCACGGAACTTGGAAGTAGTCCGGGACTTTGTCAAACGGAGACAAGCCATGCATCGACTCGAGGACCAACTGCACGCAATTTGGTAGGAAGGCCAATTCCATCAGTCGGTCTAGCTAAGGTGACAGCCAGGCTTTGCATGGAGATACCCCATTCCGGCGGACGTCTCGTCGAGCAAGGTGTGGAACAGTTATTAAAAAATCAACGTGATATCCTCGGCAACGGTACGTATTTACTATTCTGTACGATTGTAGAGCTTACCTATGTTCTATAGTTCCTCTCATTGTTGTGCTTACTAAAGTGGATCTACTTGATATACGACTGGAGCTCGAAGCACAAGACAACGAACCCGCGGAGTCTCGTAGAAAAAGGCACTTGGACGAACATTGCATTGGGCCTCTGCAGAAAGCTGCGGGGCGTGATATTTCATGTGTTGCTGTTTCCGGTGAGTAAGAGCAAACTACAGACTATGGATGATTTCCGTCTAATGGTGTTCTAGCTAAACAAGGATATTATATACTGATTTCCAAACTCATGGAAACTACGCGAGAGAATATGGCTAATCATTCCATCGACGAAGCGCCGCGTGCTATGGCAGCTATTGCTCAGCGAGTCGACATCAAAGAGAAGATTGAAATGTCGATAGAGTAAGTATCTCGTTGGTATCCGTATTCTAGTCCAGTCATTTAGTGTGTTTGACTCGCAGTGTCGGAAAGAAGCGTACGTCCGGCACACAGAATGTGTATCAATGGTTGACAGTGGGTCATAGAATATTGGAACAGCCTCCTAAAGAGTGCCGTCTTCCGTGGCCGCACGTTAAGAGAATGCTTAGAAGTCATCCGCAAGGACATTGTCACCGTCTGGAATTTCATTGGGTTGGATTACGTATGTTCCGTTCCCTTGGATCATTTACTACCGTGTCTTGATCGTGATATAGGGTTTGCTGGACGAGAAGCTCATCGAGACCTTGGTTCCCGCCGACATTTCACCACCAATTATGTGAGTCGCGGGTCCAGTCCTGACATTCCCCAAAGTATCCTTTTTAAGTGGCGTGTTAACTACAAATAATCTACTTATAGACGTTCCTGGCTCTCGCTAGACAACGAGCAATTCTTATCGGATGCTGTAAAAAAGGTCGCAAGTACCATGTCCGCTATCCTAAACTTGCCATACGAATCATACAAAGAGGCGTACGTGGCGTCACCACCACCCTTTGGCATGGGAGTAGCTCATGTGTTGTTTTCAGCATCCTTGACGTCGAGATCTTGATGTCGTATATTGTGGACCTGATCTGCGTGATGCAAGTCATTTTCTTACTAGCCCCGGACGGCCCCGTGACACCCGACATTGTCGCCCGTGCTATTGAATTCAGCAAGGACAAAAGGGAGCAGGTACACAACTCGGTCAAAGAATTCGACAAGAAGCGGGCCGTTCGTGCCGGAGGAGGGCAGGACCTGGTTTTGAAGGAGGTAGAGAAACTGATATCGCAATACAAGTTATCGGAATTGGAGATGGCAAAATTGAGGCAGGAGGCGGCTCCATCGACTATCAATGTGTGAGCTCAGGTACACAGGATGCATTGTTGACTTGAATTTTTGCCGTACTTTTCAGTATACAGGCAGCGCTTTGGTGTTCGCTTAATTTATGTTCGTGTTGTAGCCTAGAACGTTGATTGGACCTGGAATCCTATGACACCCACACAAAGTATCAGTAATCTGAAATGCGTGAGCCACTGGTTGTCACCACTGTGAATCTTGTTTTGCCAGTCTGATCGTGAAATAGTCACAACACTCTTCGAGAATGTAATACCGGACGACGGCTTTAGATTCTACACCAATCATATTCAATGATTGCTACTGTAAACCCTGCGACACCACGGCACACCTACCAGCGACATATAACTACCGTCGCCGAGATATCTACATCTAACCCGATATCATGATAAATAATAAACGCGCACGACATACACGCCCCCCGAAGCAACGAAGACGACAAGGGAGGAGAAAGAAATTAATGGATATCGTCGTCCTCAACCTCTACTTCACATATAACTCTTGGGTTCCTCTCCGGCCCCATGGCCAACCCCCTCGTGTCCGGTACCAGGCCCAGACGCAGGTATCCCACCCCGACTCGTCTCCCCAACGAGATGCAGCATGTGATCAACGACCTCTCCCGGCGTCGTCACATGCCAACTCGCCAATGTCCGTTTCGTACTCGGTCCGACGGCCGTCGTGAAAATCGCGTCGCTTGCGATTGCCAATTCGACAGGCGCCGGGGAAACACCGTTAGTGTCATCGACGAGGGTGACCGATATTGGAGGTTCGAGGTGGACTTTGCCTGTCGCGTTGGGTGGGAAGACATGCAGCGCTCGGAACATGTCTTCGTCGGTCTACCACGAGGGGGTCGTGAGTTCGACCATCGACGAAGTGAGCGCATGACGCACCTTGTCATCACCCGCACAAAAGATAAATTCCGCATCGGGGTTCATGTACAAAATACGCTTGACGATCTCGCCCTATTTTTAGAATACGTGCAAAGGAAGATCTAAGCAAGGTTGGGCGATCTCGGATGGAGAAGGAACGAACCTTGTTTACAGCCAACGGGCGAACCTCGAGGTTCTTCTTCCCAACCAATACTTCAATAGGACGTTTGTGCGCCAAGTTGTTCTCCAGTAAGTCTTGACACTGTCTGCACTGGAATAATCTACGAGTTGTCCATTAGTAAGCGCTCAGTCCATCAAAGACCGGAAATAAGGAATCAGCGAAAACGGGACAACCCACCCCCATTCGGGATCGCTCGACCGGTAATGCCACGTGATCGAACTCTTCTTGACCTCGATATGACTTCCCGTCGTCCGCTCCGTATAATATCTAAAGATCTCTGCCACTTCATCCATCCATCCCATATCCAGCTGCGATGTAAAGTTGACCCAGGCATCTTCGTTATCCATGGTGGTAGTTCCGTTGGCATTGAAGGGGGCACGGATGAATCCACCGTGTTCGGCACTCATGCCAAGGTGTCTGATGTGTCCGAGGTGCATCTCCAGGAACGCCTGGTCACGACCAGAGACGATGTAGACAATGTTGCGAGGATCGGAAACCAGCTTCGTGAGGGCGTTCAGCGCGTCAAACGAAGGGACCGCCATGGACGGCGTCTTTACAATGGGTGTAAGTGTACCCTAAGAATCCAATGTTATCGTATCAACACCAGAATCAAAATAATTGGACGAGAGCATACGTACATCATAATCGAACAAGAATAGGCGCTTGCTTGCGCTTTCGTATTTGGATTTGATGAGCTCTTTAGGGAGGTAAGGTGTCCCACGAGAGCTCGTCTGTCCATTGATCTGTGACAAGAGCATCTTAACGAGCAGTGCTGCCCACGTGTGTGAGGTGTGCGTGGTCACGATTTGGTGGAGCGCGGCGTGTCTAGCTTCCTTGGAGGTCGAGGACATGAGGAGGCCAGCATTCATTGCTGCCGCAACATCCTTAGAACAACCCAATCAAATATAACGTATTACAGCTGATACGAGAATACTTACCCCGAGATCCCAGGGATTAACTTGCAACGCTTGACTCATGTGCTGACTGATGCCCATGAACTCACTCAGGACAAGCGGCGAGCGTTTCGTGCGGTCTTGGGCGATAACAAACTCCATCGAGGTCGTGTTCATACCATCGCGTAGCGGTGTAATTACGCCTAAATCTGCGACTGAAAGAAGCGCATAAAATTCATCCTTTTTGATCGATTGATGGCTGCCAACAAGCAAAAGAATCAACGCTCGACAAGATTAGAGAGCATATGCATTCAAGAGCGACATACTAATGATGAACGGGTATGAAATCCAAGCTGCCATATTCTCCGTTGATATGGGCGACCAATTCCGAGACTTGACGTTCCAGTTTGGGTGAATCTGTGAGTGACGGCGACGTTACCTGAATAAGTACGACTTGGCCTTGCCATTCAGGGTAATCATGCAAGAGTTTCTCAAAAGCACGAAGCTGTGTTAGAAGTCATCAGTATGTCATTTCCAGGAACGGACAGACGCAGGGCAAATCTTGCCTCTAGATGGGGGCATACCTTTTGGACAACTCCCTTGACAACATCTAATTTGTCCCTTCCCACGATAATCTTCTTATCCGCATACAACGCCCGGAGAGCTTCTAACTTGGGCTGAACACCGGGTCGTAGCGTGTCTCTTGCCACACGCTCAGCATCAATGCCGACAGGGCAGTGAGAGACAGAAACAATGTGCCCCTGTACGTCAATACCTATATATTTATTTTCAGGGGAGCTGGACGGCGGATTGGTAGAAGACGGATGTAAGCCAGTGCTCAGAGTATTCGGGGGAGTGGGTCGCGGTACAGAACGGGTGGTCGTCTCGTATCCGCAAACGCGGACACAGGTAGATGTGAAGTGGCGGGAATACGAGTAAGTCTGGAAACAAACCAGGTTGGCAGCGAGCATTCCATCGAGGATCTCTTTGCGACCTGATTTGCACATAAGATCTTGCAAGGAAAATTAAATTGACAGTTTCAACTTACGCGGCAGGCATCTGAATACCTCTGAACTCGGGAAAGGCGTGTGGACGAATAGGCCGATTATTCTGTGGAGGAACCGTTATCAGGATAGATTTGCGAACGAAACGGGAGTGGACGTACATGTCAGTCCCCTTTTCGCCTACTGCACCTCGCAATAGCTTTGGTACGAGAAGGAGGTGGTAATCGTGTACCCAAACAAGGTCGCCTGGCCTAAGTATGGACGCGATACGCTCTGCGAAGACTTGCTGTGCCTATTGTGTCGAAATGAGAATCAACATCGACGAATATAACAAAAAAACTTAGCGTGCCTGTTCGTAGTGTACCCAGTGTGCATCCGCTGACGCATACTCTGTGGCAACATCCTGCCAGAGCAAGTAATGGAATAACGGCCAAAGTGCTTCACGTTGGTGTCAGCGTATCATTTGAGACAAGAGAACATTGGAAGTGACGTCGGTCAACAATATCGATACGCATATACCCAGCACTCGGCGACCACGAAGTGTGGTTGAAAAGATCAAGAGATCAATGAAATCAAAGGCGATCATCGAGCAGGGTTTCTATGGGTACCCATAGGGCGGATCGAACGTGATTATCTGGAAGCAATCAAGCATCCCCAAAGATATCGCTTCGAGAGTATAAATGGAAATCGTGCGCCGACAATGCGGAGCGAAAGCCGCCGAGTGCCATACGGCCCGATAAGATTGCCGTATCGCAGCAACAAGAAAAAGTGGTCACGAAGAAAAACACGCACTAGTTTTGCAAAACCCTTCATAGTGTCCGTGCGCGACCTCGTCCTCCAGCCAGACCGGAACATACTCGAGCTTGCCCTTGTTCCCTTCGATACCCTGACCCTGGCCGTCTTCGTCGTACCCGATTAGCTCCGTTTGCAACGCCTCTCTATCAGCCTGGGTGACAAGATGACTCGGAATCTGATGGTCCACGCTACCAACGCTTCCTGGATTCTCCTCGGCGGAAGCGGCACCTTCGGAAGGAAATGAAAGGATATCACCTGTCCACCCTACAACGAGCTGGTCGTGGGTAGCAGAGAGGGAGCGGATACCCGAGATCATTGCAGCGTGGCCATATCTGGGTGCCAGCTTCCAGCGCTTGGAAGGAACCGAGGGTAACTGTGGTTGTCCTGGCTGGGCATTGTCGCCAGTAGGGCTAGCGGGAACGTCGCCAGTGAGAGTAGGTGGGGACGGAGGAGGACTGAGGATGCCCGCGGCAGCCGGTGAGGTGTGGTTGATGAGAGTAGGGACGACGGGGAGGTAGTGGCAGACGTGGACGATTCTGCCCGAGAGCTGCACGCCATGGGCCTTGTGAGTCTCTTCGAGAGCGCGCACTTGCTCGCGGACGGCGTCGAGAGAGATGTCGTCGCCGGCGCGGGTGTAAGGTTCTTGGAAGGAGTCCATGGACATGGTGGTACAGAGAAGAAAGAGAGGGAAGGCAAGCAAGAGCTTATATGCACGAGGAAATAGATTATCTGCTGAATCGAGAATGGATTTGGGTTACTGACGGAGGATTTGAGGTTGGTGTGCTGAATTAGGACACCTTTGTTACGAACTGCACGTCGACGTTTGCAAGAGCCGAAACCCACTCACAAGGGCAATCCAAGAGCCTAGCGGGTCTCGACGGCGCGTTCGGGGTGTTGGTCGCTGGTGTTGACGATGAACAGCAAGTGCAAGTTACTGGCAGTGTCCGCGTCCAACCTCACGGCATCGTCCGGTCCGATGCCGGACCTTCCAATCTTGTGCGGTGATGTCCCTTTTCCGCGGTCTAGAACCAAAACAACGCCTCCGATTTGACGCGTGTCCAGTGTCGCGTTTGACGTCGACATCCCTCACATGCACGCAATACGAACGTGCAGCTAACTTCGGGACCACTCGGCGCGCCCACCTACACCTTGAAAACGCCATTCCGAGAACATCCCGATTGCCATGGGGAGTTTGTTCGTATCGGTCCCTGTTGTTGTCAAGCAGATTCCTATCTTGATCAGCCTACCCCAAAAACCTTGACGTTCGCCTTCCGATCGACACCCGCGGCATCAAATTCAAGATAGGCATACTAGACAAAACTACCGCTGGTGATACAACCTCGTCGGATTGGGAATTATATGTATCCTAGGTCTAGTCTCTGGGCCTAGACTTGAATATAAACACCTCCGGTCATCTGCTCCACCAACCCCCATGATGCGCCATTCTGAATCTAACGGAATTTTCACGATGTCAGACTCCCAGCAACTGGCAATTACTCTGTCCCTAGATCCGGTCTCTCCTGTCGTCTCCGATCCTAGCTCGATCACTACGTCGATTTACTCTCTTGTCTCTTTGGTCGTCGGCGTCCGGGATGTTTCAGGTACTCTACAATCTCGGGTCTTCCGTAGCAGATTTTGCCCATGTACGCTCCCAATAGCATTAGGTTTGATATCTTCATTCGCTCGCACTGTGGTTCATTTTGAGTAATCGTTTGTGAGGCCCCTGACGTACCACCGGAGATAGACCTTTTGGTGATCTTTATATGGGTGGTAGGACTGATAAGCCTGAGCCAATATTAATGAGCAACACCTTCGCGGATTCCCAAGCGAA
>JBBPUM010000326.1:0-19415 GCA_038094695.1 Chiua aff. virens | reverse complement strand
AGTAATGATGGAGAGGGCGGGAGCGAGGGGAGTACTACGACATCGGGGCGCGGTGAGAGCGATACAGACATTCTCCTCGCTGTCTTCGTCGTCGTCGTCTGCTGGAGACCACGCGTCGAGGCGTGCTATAGGCAGTGAGATGAGAAACCAACAAATGAAGTCGGAACTCGGCTCTGCTGTGACTGCCCTCAAACCCAGTTAGGCGCTCGTCCATTATAATAGAATTCGACCCTGTCCTATGTTTATTTATGGTACGCGTCCAAGTACTGAGTTTATATCGATAGGCAATAGTGAGAAAAGAAGCAACCGTCTGGTACCCAAGCTACGACACCCGCGGCCATTACGCGCTACAGTCTTCCACACAGATTCAGACCTACCGCCGAGAATCAAAAGTCTACTAGCAAGTCTTTTGGGTGTTCCCTGCATCATGTACTTGGACAAGCAACGTCATCCGAGTCAATCTCCTTGGGCCCTCCTTGAAGGATCTCGAATTCAAAGTCTGCAGCAAGCCTACTCTTTTCAACATTGTGCCTCATTCTTGTTTATTAGAATTTATTTATATGCTGTGACATGGAACTGCCAGTTTTATCAGGTCTCCCTTCTGGACTTCCTCTCCACCTATGTTCTTGAGGTGTCAATGTCATCCATTTTCCCTCCTGTTTCCAACAGGGATGTCCACCTGTCCTAGAGCCCTTGAAGCAACAACTTAAAGCAGGACCAAAGTGATAGTGTAAGGTGCAGCTATGGCCCCATCCTTTTCACAGGCTAGTTTGAATGCCTTGGTGCCACATGTAACATCACTATAATGAATACATGTCTGCTTGTGCTGCTGCCACAGGATCTGAATGCAGTGCTCTTCTGTTCACTGGTCTTGGCACTATGAGCATAGTCAATATGAGTAAGTTGTTAGGAGGTGAGTATTTTGTTCTTTTAAAGGACTGCTGCTTGGTGCTCAAGTTTCAGAGGCCTGCCTCCAATCAGAATGCTCAAAAATTGATAAAAGAAGCAATTAAGGGTTCTAAAACATTTTTTTCTTGGTCTCTCATCAGAAAGTGGACAGGACATGTCTGAGATTATTCTTCAGTTCACTGATAAGTTCAGCAGATATTAGAATCTACATAAATACCTCCCAATTTCTTTGAGGGATTTATTGTGTTTGCAGTTGTAATGCACTGCATTGAATATTGTGGATAGTCCAGATCACCAGTAAGTGGCTTTTTAGTTAAATAAGTCAGAATAACCATGACATCCACAGAGGGGAAGGGGATTGTGTCCATGAATTAATGTTTGATTTGCTGATACTGGTATGATAACTCTGCTTTTGAGCCTGGCTTCAATTTGTGATGAGTGAGGAGTAGATGGTATAGAAGCAGAGATTTGAGATATATACTATGGCTTGGTAGTCTCTGGTAGTATACATACATGCTTACACAGTGTTGGTGGCAACTTGGGCTCCATGAGGTGTTTTATATCAGTGAAACACTAGAGGTTCAAGAATCAAGAGAAATCCATGTTATGTCTTAGGTTTCAGTAGATGTGTCTATTAGGGGTACAACTCTAGGTTGCTAATGCTGGAGCTTGGAGTTCAAGTGATCAAATAGGACTAAGCATTAGCTTATATACATATATATTACTCCCTTATCACAGTCTACCAGATCCAGGAGTTTTGAAGATCAAAGAACAGAGGTGACTCAATAATAAGAGTTGAGTCAAGAAGAATAAAGACCATCAAGGCTTTTCAAAGGGTTCAGAGCAAGTCATATAAGGAATGATGCAATATTCAGACTAAAGCTTACAGTTAAAGTATCTACAATTTATATCAAGGAGCAACTCAGGGATTATGTACCAATAGGTTATAGGAGATGTGTAAGAATTGAATAAAATGGATATGGAGAGAAAACAGTGACTGAAGTGATTGAATATGTGTAGAGCTAGAGTTTTGCTATTAAGAGAGGCATAGGAATATCTTAGAAGGAGCAAGTCTAGTATAAAAAGAGTCAAGACAAGTTAGGAGAACAAGAGGCTTGGAGTTGCAATAGAGTTGATTAGAAGTTATGTAGAGATCTCAGAGTTAATCAGGAGTTTTTCATTTCATTGTGAAGTGTCACAGACATGGTTCAACTTGAAAGACCAGTCAAAGACATGTAAGATTCAAGTCCATGGAATACAATGGGACAAGTGAGCCAACAAGGATTACATATATGAGTAGAACAAATGTAAAGGAAAAAATAGAGATAAAAAGATCAGAGGTTACATAACAACTATTAACAAGAGAAAAAACCAAAATAATGAGACATCTTGTTGCATGTGGATTCTGATTCACTTTCTGATATCTTTAGCTATGAAATGTTCAAAAAATGTTTAAAATGATGGTCAAGGTAACTAGTAACTTACAGATCAGGTTCTGGGAAATGACTTGCATGATAATCTGTTTCATTTCCTTCTTATCCTTCATGTCATCATGATATTGAGGAATGAGCTCAGAAATAGCATTGGTGACAATATCATGTATGCCAGATGTTTGATAAAGCCCAGCTGCTATAGTGATTGGGCTCTCAACACCTTGTTGATGTAGAAAGAAAGAATGTTCCAGAATAATAAGGAAGTCTATACAGACCAATAAGTGTAATTATTGAATTAAAAAAAAAACTAACCAATGCCTAAATGAAGTGCCTTGTGCCATGGGAGACTTTCCAATGAAACCTAAAGCATATTCAATAGTGCATATAATGAGAATAGTGGTATAATCAATGTACTTACAGTAGATTTTGAGTGGTGTACTATATTTGAAGCATCTAGAGTCTGAGAATGATGTGGATAAGAAAAAAATATAAAAATAGAAAGAAAAAGTCAACATACATCAGGAGAGATCATGATCTAGACATATGAAATCAATATTATTTTAAGACAAAAGGCACAAGGATCACAGACACTCTGAATGAGAAATAGTAAGAAAGGATAAAAATAAAAATAATTGCTCATACAGGCTAAGTGATTGAAATGATTCAATAAAAAAAGAATATTATAACATGTCAGAATCTCTCTAAGTCCTAGGTATATAGAAGACTCACATCCTATATGGCAGAGATATTAGTATGCCTCAGCTTAAATGGCATGCATGTGTACATACAAGCTTTTAGTGGAGGAGTGATAGTAGGATAGAGGAACATGGATTAGCATTCATTGAAAGGCATTTCACAATCATTGACAGGGCACTTACAAGCTACAAATGAACAAGGGCAAGACAGAGGGACATGTATTAGCAACTTTCTGGAAACCTATTTACAATTAGAGCACTTACTCCCTATGAATAAGAGGACAAGGACAAGACAAAAGGCATGAATCAACTTGTAACAGGCCATTCAAAATCAAAACACTTACTCCCTGTCAATAAGATGATAATAGCAGAATAGAGCCATAAATTAGCATCCCTCTATAAGTCCATTCACAACCAGGGCACTTACAAGCTTTAAATGGCAGAGTGGTGATAGAGCAGAGAGTATGAATAAATGACCTTCTGAAGATTCATCAAAATTTGAGTACTTACAAACTGTGAGTAGAAGAACAAGGGCAAGATAGAGGGATATAAAATCAGTATTCTTCTGAAATCTTATTAATGATCTAAGCACTTACAAACTATGTATGAGGTACAGGAACAAGGGGCATGAATAAATATTTTTTAAAAGCTCAGTGAGAGCACTTACAAGCTATGAATGAGAGGACAGAAATAATGTAGAGAGACATGTATTAGTGTCTTTCTGAAAGTATGATTGAAATCAGAGCACTCACATGCTATGGATGAGAGGACAAGAGTGAAATAGAGGAGCATCAATCAGTATCCTTCTGAAGGCTCACTGGCATTTACAATTAAAATGCATACTTCCTATAAATGAGAGGACAGGCAGAAGATAGAGAGGCATGAATTAGTATCCTTCTGAAAGTTCATTTATAATCAAAATATTTACTTGCTATAAATGAAAGGATAAGAGCAAGACCAAGGAAGATAGATCAACATCCTTCTAAAAGCCCATTTATGATAGAAGAACTTACTTGCTATAAATAAGAGAACAAAGCCAAGATAGAGAAGCATGGATCAGTACCTTTTGAAAGCTCATTCATAATGAAAGCACTCACTGCCTATGAATGAAAAGACAAGGACAAGACAGAGAGATACATATGAATCAGGACCCTTTTGGCTTATTATAATAGAAGTACTTGCTCGCTATGAATGAGGGGACAAGGCAAAGACAAAGGCATGTATTAGAATTTATGTGAAAACCTATTCACAATCAAAGTACTTACTTCCTATAAATGAGAGGATAGAGAGAGGAAAGAGGGATATAGATCAGTATTCTTCCACAAACCCATTCACAATTAGAGTACTTGCTTGCTATAAATGAAAGAACAATGGCAAGACAATAGGACACAGATCAACATCATGATTCTTCTGAAAGCCTGTTCACAATTACAGCACTTACTTCCTACAAATAAAAGGATAACAATAAGACAGGGGGAGGGATCAGCATCCTTTTGAGGGTCCATTCACAACCAGAGTGCTTACTTCCTGTGAATGAGAGGAGAAGGATGAGACAGAGGAGTATGAATCACCATCCTTCTAAAAGCCTATTCACAATCAGAGTACTTACTTGCTGCAAATGAAAGGACAAGGACAAGGTAGAGGGTTATAGATCAGTACTCTTCTAAAGGTTCATTCACAGCCAGAGTACCTACTTTCTGTAAATGACATAAGAAGACAAAGATAGAGGGATATACATTAGTGTCTTTTTGAAAGTCTGTTTATAATCTGAGCACTAACTTGCTGTGAGTGCAAGAACAAGAGTAGGATAGATGAGCATGATTTTCTCCTGAAAGTCCTCATAATCAGAGCACTTACAAGCTGTGAATGAGTGGATGAATGCAAGACAGAGGCAGGTATTAGTATCCTTCCAAATGCCTATTTACACCCAAAACACTTACTTCCTATGAGTAAAAGTATAGGATGAGGCAGAGGAGTATGGGTCAGAATCCTTCTAAAAGCACATTCACAATAAGAGCACTTACAAGCTATGAGGATGACAAGGGAAAAACAGGACAACATGAATTAGCATCCTTCCAGGCCATTGATAATCAGAGCACTGACAATCTATAAATGAGAGAATAAGATAGATGGACATAGATTAGTATCTATCTAAAAGCCCACTGAGAATCTAAGCACTTACCCACTGTAAGTGGGAGAATAAGGATAGAGAAGCATGAATCAGTCACAGTATCTTCTGAAAGTCAGTTTATAATTGGAACACTTGCCTCCTATGAATAAGGGAAGGATAAAGGAGTATGGTTTAGCATCCTTTAAAATTCCCATTCACAATCAGGGTACTAACAAGCTGTAAATAAGAGGACAAGGACAACACAAAAGAGCATGCATTAATGCCCTTCTGAGAGGCCATTTACAATCAGAGTACTTACTTTCTATCACAGGAGGACAAGGGTAAGACAGAGAAGTATAGATAAACATCTTCTGAAATCCCATTATGATTTACAACAGAACACTTACATCCTATGAATGAGAGAATAAGTATAAGAAAGAGGGACATGAATTAGCATCCTAGTGAAAATTTATTTCAAATCAAAGCACTTACATGCTATGAGTGATAGGACAAGAGCAAGACAGGGGAGCATAAATCAGCATCATTCTAAGAGCCCATTCACAGTTGGATCACTTACAAGCTGTGAATAAGGGGACAAGAGTAATATAGAGTGATGTGAATCAGCATCCTCTAGAAAGTAATCTAAAATGGGAGTGCTTACTTGCTATAAAAGAAAGGGCAATGATAAGATAGAGGGACATGGATCAATATCCTTTATATTCTTAGAAGGGCCATTCATAGCGAGAGCACTTACTTTCTATGAATAAGAGAACAAGAGTAGAATAGAGAGGCATGGACTAGTGTTCTTCTAAAAGTCCATTCATAATGAGCACTTACAAGCTAGACATGAGTAGGAGCACAAGGCCAAGATAGAGGGGCATGGATTAGTCTTCTTGAGAACCTACTCAAAATCACAGCACTTACTCCCTATGAATGATAGAAATGGCAATACAGAGTATGAATTAGTATCCTTAGAAATCCCATTCACAGTTAGAGTCTTACATGCTATGAATGAGAGGATAAGAGCAACACAAAGGGCACAGATGAGTATCCTTCTGAACATCTATTCATAATCAGAGCATTTACATGCTATAAAAGATAAAACAGGAGCAAATAGGGGGATATGGTTCAGTATCCTTTTGGAAGCTTATTCACAAACATAGCACTTACATTCTAGGAGTAAGACATGAAGAAAAGACAGAATGAATCAACATCCTTCTAAATACTCATTTATGACCAGAGTACTTACTGGCTAATAAGAGAATAGTGACAAGACAGAATGATATAGATCAGCATTCTTTTAAATGTATATTCATAATTACAATACATACTTCCTATAAATAAAAGGATAACAGTGAGATAGGGATGAATCAGTATCCTTTGGAAATTAATTAGAGTACTTACTTCCTATCAATGAGAGGATAGAGACAAGACAGAAAGGCATGCATCAGCATCCTTCTGAACACTAGCATCTTAGAAGTTTCAATCAGAGTACTTACTTGCTATAAATGAGAGGACAAGGAAAGGGTAGTGGACATCTGAAAGACCATCAGCAACTAGAGCACTTACAAGCTATAAATAATAAAACAAGGGTAAGATAGAGAGACATATTATCACTATCCTTTTGAAACCTAATTCACAATTAAAGCACTCACTCGCTAGTATGAATAACAGGACAAGGGAAAAACAGAAGTGCATGCATCAGTATACTCTTGAAGGTTTGCCCATAATTTGAGGACTCACTTGCTATGAGTAAGAGGACAAAGGAAAGACAGAGGAGCATGGATCAGCATATCTGAAAAATCATTTCCAACTAAAGCATTTACCTCCTATAAATGAGAGAACAAGGACATGGATTAATATCCTTTTGAAATCCCATTCACAATCAAAGCACTTACAAGCTATAAGTAAAAGAACAAGGGAAATTCAATAGTACATAAATCAGAACCCTCCTGACAGCTTGTTTACAATCAGGGCACTTACTTCCTATGAATAATAGACAAGAGCAAGACAGAGGGACATGCATTAGCATTCCTCTGAAAAACACTTGAATCATAGTCAGAGCACTCACTTGCTATAAATGATAGGACAAGTGTAAAATTAGGCATGGATCAGTATCCTTCTGAAATTTCTTAAAATTAGAGCACTCACAAGCTACAAATGAATAGATAGAGGCAAGATGGAGGAGAAGCCATCAGTATTTTTGGAAGCCTATTCATAATCAAAGTATTTACTCTCTATAAAGCAGAGAACAAGGGCAAAATGTAGGAACATGAATAAGCATCCTTCAGAACTGAAAACTCATTTATGATCAGAGCACTTACTTTCTATGAAAAAGAAGACAGGGAAAGCAGAGAGATATTGATCAGTATCTTCTGATACATAGTCTAGTGACAATTAGAGTGCTTACCTCCTATGAATGAGAGAACAAGGATAACATAGAGGTTCATGAATTAGCATCCATCTAAAAGTACATTCATAATCTAAACACCTACTCTCTATCAATGAGAGAGTAAAGGCAAGGCAGATGGAAATGAGTTAGTATCCTTTTAAAAGTCCACACAGAATTAGAGCACTTACTTCCTATGAAAGAGAGAATAGGAGCATGAAAAAGGAGCATGAGTCATTTTCCACTGGCATCTGAAAATCCATTAATAACCAGAGTACTTACTTGCTATAAATAAGAGAATAAGAGGGACATGTATCAGCATCCTTCTGAAAATCCATTTATACTAAGAGTGCTTATGTACTTGCTATGAATGAAAGGATTAAAGCAAGACAGAGACACACATCAGCAACCTTATAATGCTAACTCTCAATCTGAGCACTTACAAGCTATGAGTAAGAGGACAAGAGTAGGAGAGAGAAGTATACATCAGTATCCTTCTAAAAATCCATTTACAACAGAATGACACTTACTTGCTATAAGTCAGAGGACAAAGACAAGATAGAGGACATGAATTAGTATCCTTCTGAAAGCCCATTTCACCATCATAGTACTTACTTCCTATGAATCAGAGAGAAGCATGGGCTAGCATCCTTTTAAAACCCCATTTACAATTTGAGCACCTACTCTCTATGGATGAAAAACCAAAGGCAAGACAAAGAGACATATATTAGTACTCTTCTAAACACCCATTTACAATCTGAGGACTTACTCTCTATGAATGAAAGGGAAAGGACACATAAAGGAACATGCATTAGCATCCTTCTAAAAGCCTTTACAATCAGAGTACTTGCTTGCTATGGATCAGAAAACAAGAACAAGACAGAGACATGGATTAGTATTCATCTAAAGGCTCATTCACAATCAAAGCACCCACTTGCTAGTTATGAGAGAATAATGGCAAGACAAAGGGACTCAGATCAGTATTAGTCTAGAAGCCTCATAACCTGAGCACTTACCTCCTAGTATGAATGAGAGGAGCAAAATAGTAGAGAGGAATTAGTATCTATCTGAAAGTCCATTCACAGTCAAAGAATACTTACTTCCTATGAATAAGAGCACAAAGACAGGAGAGATAAGCATGAATCAGTATCCTTCTAACAGTCCATTTACAATCACATATAGCACTTACTTGCTATTAATGAGAGGACAATAGCAAGACAGAGGAGCATGAATCAGTATTCTTCCAGATGCTCATTCACAATTAGTACACTTACTCGCTGCATATGAGAGGACAAGAGCAAGACAGGTGTGCATCAGAATCTTTCCAATGACCCATTTACAATCAGAGGGTTTACCTCCTGTGAATAAAAGGCAAAAAAGATAGATATAGATCATGATTAACATTTATCTGAAAGCCCATTCACAATCATGATACTTACCTCCTATGAATCAGAAGACAAGGACAAGAGAGATAGGCATGGATTACCATCCCTTTGAAAGCCTATTCACAGTAAGAGCACTTACAAGCTATGAATAAGAAGGGTAGGACAAAAGGGTTTACATTAGCATCTGAACATCTACTATTCACAATTGGAGTACTTGCTTGCTATGAATGAAAGGCAAAGGACAAAACAGATGAACATGCATTAGCAGTTTCTGAAAACCATTCACAATTTAAGCACTAACTTGCTATGAATACAGAAATAGGAACAAGACAGATGGGCATAAATTAGTATTTTTTAAAAGCCAATTCTCAATCAAAGTACTTACTCGCTATGAAGGCAGATACAAGGGCAAGACAATGAAATATGGATTAGTATCTTCTGAAAGCCCATTTACAATTGGAATTCTTACAAACTATAAATGAGAGAGTAAGAGCAAGATAGAGAGACATAGGTCAGCATTCTCCTGAAAGCCTATTCATAACCAGAACACCTACTTGCTATGAATAAAAAGACATAGGCAAGACAGAGAGGCATGGATCTACATCCTTTTCAAAGCCCATTCACAATCAAAGCACTTACTTCCTATATATTAGACAATATGTGTAAGAAAGAGGAGAATAGATAAGTATACTTCAGGAACCTCATTCACAATCAGAGCACTTACTCGCTATGAATAAGAGGAAAGGACAAGACAGGAGGACATGGTCAGCCTCCTTCCAAAGCCCATTCACAATCAGAGTACTTACTTCCTAGAAATGACAGTACAAGAGCAAGATAGAAGTGCATGGATTAATATCTATTTGAGAGCCCATTCACACTGACAATCAGAGAGCACTTACAAGCTATGAATAAGAGTACAAGGTCATGATGGAGGGTCATAGATTGACAATATCATTTTGAATGCCCATCCACAATTTGACTACTTACTTGCTGTGAATAATAGGGCAAGATAGAGAGACATGCATCAATATGCTTTCAAAAGCCCATCTACAATTGAAGCACATACAAGCTATAAATATAAATGTAAGGGGAAAACAGAAGGAAACTGATTAGCATCCTTCTGATTCAAAGCCCACTTATAGTTAGAGCACTTACTCGCTATAAATAAAATAACAAGGACAAGACAGAGGGGCATGAATCAGTATCATTCTAAAAGCTAGTTCACAATCAGAGCACTTACTTCCTGTGAATGAGGTCAAGATCAAGACAGAGGGTCATGGGTCACTATTCTTCTAAAAGCCCATTTATAATCAAAGCACTTACAAGCTGTTGATGAGAGGACAAGGACAAGGACAGGTACAGATTATCATATGCCTAAAAGCATATCAATAATTAGAGCACTTACTTGCTATAAGCAAGAGGATAGGGATAAAGAGGCATATATCATCATACACATGAAAGCACATCTACAATCAGTGTACTCACAAGCTATAAATTAGAGGACAAGAGAAGGTCAAGGGGCATAGATTATCATCCATCTGAAAACCCATTTACAATCAGATCACTTACTCCCTATGAATCAGAGCACAAAGGCAAGAGAGAGGGTCAAGGGTCAGTGTCCATTTAATGCCTATTCATAATCACAATACTTACTTCCTATAAATAAGAAGACAGGGATAAGACAGAGAAGCATGAATGAGTACTCTTCTGAAAGCCCATTCACAATTAAAGTAGTTACTTGCTATGAACAAGAGGACAAGGATGAGGCAGAGAGGCATACATCAGCATCTATTTGATTAAAGCCCATTTGCAATTAGTAGAGCACTTACTCTCTGTCAATAACAGGACAAGGGTACATAAGACAAAGGAGCATACATCAGCATTCATCTGACAACCTATCCACAATCAGAGCACTTACTCCCTATAAATCAGGGGACAAGGCATGACAGAGGGGCTTGGATCAGCACTCTTTTGAAAGTTCATTCAAAATTAGAGCACTTACATGCTATTAATGAGAGGACCAGGGCATGCTTTAACACCCTTTTGAAAGTCCATCTACAATCAGAGCACATACTTGCTATGAATCAGAGGACAAGAGTAAGAGAGAAGAGCAGTATAGCTTCATCAGCATCCTTCTGAAAACCCATTCACAATTAGAGCACTTACTTGCTATAAATTGAAGGACAAGGGCAAGACATAGGGGCATCCATCAGAATCCTTCTGAAAACCCATCCACAATCAGAGCACTTACTTGCTATGAATCAGAAGACATGGGAAGGAGAGAGGGGCACATGTCAGCATTCTTTTGAAAGGACATTCACAACCAGTGCACTTACTTGCTATGAATGAGAGGGCAGGGCAAGACAGAGAGACATAGATCATAGATCACCATCCTTTTGAAACCCTGTTCATAATCAAATCCAAGTCACTTACAAGCTATGAATAATAGGCCAAGGGCAAGACAAAGGGATATAGATCAACATCCTTTTGGACACCCATTCATAATCAGAGTACTTACCCTCTATGAATGAAAGGACAAGAGCATGACAGAGGGCTATACATCAATATCCTTCTACAAACCCATTTAATTAGAGCACTTACTAGCTGCAAATGAGAGTACAAGAGCAAGACAGAAAGACATGGGTCATCATCCATCTGAAAGTCTACTCACAATCTAGGCACTCACTTGCTATAAATGAGAGGATGAGTGTTCTTCTGAAAGCCCATTCACAATTAAAACACCTACTTCCTATGAATGACAGGACAAGGACAAAACAGTGTCATAGATCATTGTCCTTCTGAAAGCCCATTCATAATCAGAGTACTTACTTTCTATGAACAATAGGACAAGGGCAAGACAGAGGAGTATGGATCAGTATCTTCTTGAAAGCTCATCCACAATCAGAGCACCTACTTGCTACAAATGAGAGGACAATGGCAAGACCATGCATGAATTAGCATCCTTCTGAAAGCCTATTCATAGTCAGAGCACTTACTTTCTTTGTACAAATCAGAGGACAAGAGCAAAATAGCAGTAGGTCAATATCCTTCTGAAAAACCTGTCCACAATCACAGTGCTCACAAGCTATGAATGAAAGGACAAGAGCAATATAGAGGGACATGGATCACTATCCTTCAAAGACCTCACTCATAACCAGGGCACTCACAAGCTATGAATGACAGGACAAGAGCAAGACAGGGGGACATGGATCAGTATCCTTCTGACAGGCCACTCACAATCAGAGCACTTACACCCTATCAACAACAGGCCATTACCACAACCATAAATTCATGCATGTAAGAACCTACTTACCTTAATATGTGGAAACCATGATGAAACTCTATTCCACATCTCCTTTTGTTCATCATATGTCAATGACAACTTTCTCCTGTATTTTTTGCCTATGGTGGTTATCAGCACCCTATAGGATAGTTTAAATATCATACTGAATGTGTATAAACATGACACCACCACCTTTCTATTGCATACTCCACACAGAGCATTATATTTGTCTGTTGGGTAGTCAGTAGTAACATTTGCAGAGCTTCTTGATTCAAGGCCCCCAAAGTCTTTTCAATGAGACATTTGCACCCCTCATCAGAGTCATGGAAACCTATATACATAAAATCCATCTCAGCCTGACCCTCATGCAACAAAATAATTCCTACTTGCCACTTAGTTCCACATACTCTTTTGGTGGATACTTCATCTTTTGCAGCTTTCCCCATGCAGGGTTGGTCTTCAGTAAACTATCAGCAATACGCTGTCCCTTGGGTAGTCTTTCCTCCAGAGGCAGCCTTTTCTCTTCATCTGATAAGGCAACAAGGCCTTGTAGTAGAAGTGCATCACATTTTGTTAGCAGAAGTACAACTGGCACTGCAGATAGCAAGGACCATCACAAAACGATCATCATAGCATTCTACTGAGAAACACTCACCATCCCCTGTGTCACATTCATTAAAAAATTTCTCCTCCGCAGCCAAGACTGCCCGATGGTATTGATCCATTGGAATGCAATACCTGTCCAGTAATCATATGTCACAGTCAGCATCACATGAATGTTGGCCTCCTCAGATCTCCAATTTACCATATAGCGTGAATCCGCTCCTTGAGAGACGTTGTCTTTGCATGCTTTGACACAAAGTCCTTCATCTTCTCGAATTCTTCTACGCTGCCAGCTTCGAAGCCGCGTGAGTCATGAAAAATGAAATCCGAGTTGCTTCGAAAGACTAATTCGTTCTCAATATCATGCATTCCACGCTTCAGAAAACAAGTTAGCTGATAACGAGGTCAGTCGTAGGGCAGTGCCTGCAGAACTCACATCCTCGGTTCCCTCGATCTCTGCTCGATCGACCTGGTCGCAGTCCGTCAGTGCGCCCACATCAGATGTGCGTTTAAGCATACCTTCCTCCCATATCCATCATAGACTTCTGGATCCTCTGTAGAGTTGCAGATCCGCTTCAGTATCGTAGTCTTCCCAGCATTGGCGCGACCAATGATAAGAATTCTGAAGCGTCCAAACTTTTCCCTAATGTTGTCGGTTGGCATAGCAGACTCTTCGCGGGCTTCAGCGGGGAAGACTGCAGGGACGATCGCGGGGACGACTACGGGAGCTCCTGCGGGAACAACTGTGGCGATTTCTACGGGAAAGTCTGCAGTAGCTTCTGCAGTGGTATCTGCCACGGTGGGAGCTTCTATAGTGGCATCTGCAGAAACTCCGGAGAGACGAGATGGGAAGCAGCAAAAGAGCTTTCTCATTTTAGTTGTTGTTCGTTCGGTGTTGACTTGTCCCACTGGCAGCGTCGACAACTGACAACCCAAGTATAGTGCCATTAGGTCAGCCCGGGCCATTGACCGGTCGCAGTGCACGCACGAATGTAGACGTCGCGAATTAGTAGCCACTAACTTTCTCTCATCCCACAGATCTCTGTAGGAAAACGGTTTGTGATTTGTTGGGAATACTATGCCTTATCCCAATTCGGCACTCCAAAATAAAATAATAACTTTTTTGCTTCACACCATCGTCGGATAGTAAGCGCCGGAACGGGGGCAAGGCATGGCGCTCTAGTGTGATCTTGCGTGACTCGTTTGTGGCTACCACACGGGCCAGCTAGAGGCATGAAAAATTGACCCGGCGGTTCTCCGAATTACAGCGCGCATCTTTCAAAGCACTACTGATCAGAGTATAGAATATAGACACACCAACTTGAACTAAATAAACAGGAGCCAAGTGCTCGCCAGCGGAGTTTGGATAAGTGAAAGGAACGTGTAGTAGAAGTTTGAAGTTGAATAGGGGCATATACAAAGCTGACGCTGGTTTATGCCTAGTTCTTCCCTTCTACCTTCGTTCCGCAAATCGTCCTGTGACATCCAATAAACCCTCGTTCCTTCAGAGGTGGTGGTCATCTCTCCAGGATTAATCGATGGTACGCACCCGGAAATGTCAATGGAGAAACCTACGGTCCCCGATTTGCCAGTGGCTTGTTGGCGTGATCGAAGCTCCGGGATGGCAGTGTTTTCAGCTAGCCTGGCGGATAACTTTATTGCCCGTCTGGGGCGTTCCTCGTCGCCGCTTGTCGGGGTAGTCATTCTCACGGAAGTAGATGTGAACAGTCCAATCACCTAAGTATGCACCATGTAGTATCACAGAATCAACAGGTTGCTAGGCGGACTGATCGAGTCCAACAGACCGTCCTATCATCGGTCAACATTGACTTCCATGACACACGTCGGAGCCGATGTACAAGGTGGTGTGAAGCTTGGTGGTGCAAGGACGACGATCAGGACTCAAGATGTACTTGATATTCAAGATAAGTTTTCGGTGATCGGATGATCGAGGACATGAGCTTACAAAGGCTGTCATAACCCATCTGACAGAGCTGTGTTACGCTCCCTGCGCCCGGATCGCTGCATCTACCTTAGAAGTACTAGCCAACGTAGTGGTGTCCAAGCATGTATCCCATGCGACAAATCTAGTGTAACTACGTCAAAATAAACATTAGAACTTCGTTAAACGACCCCGGCCGTCCTCAACGACAAATCGACGAAAATAATGCAACTCGGAGTCCGCACTAGCACCTCAGCGTGCGTCGAGAACCTCCCGCCATGCTCATAATTTGTCTCTCGTCCATCCCTACGGCCCACTGCTGCGTGTGGAATCCTGCCTGGCTTTCCATCCTCGCAATCACCTCGGTGGCAGCATCATGAGTCGCGGCGACAGTTGATCGCGTGCGGGATCTTCGAGGTCCCTCTAAGTGACCTGCCGGTGAGACTACAGAGGCCTCTCTTCGGCGAGGCACAAACTCGGGGATGTCTTGGACATTTCGCACTGACAGCGGTGTTCCATTCAACAGGGATACGGACGTTGGTGGTGCTTGTAACTCTTTCGTCCCGGGCACTGATAGCATTGACTCCTTTGCCATTGCACTGGCAACGTGTCCAAGCTTGCAGTGGAGCCCAGACAATGGACACTTGGACATCCCTGACCCCGACGGCTTCTCTGCACAGACTTCTGATGCTTGCGATGGCGACCTTGGCATCACGTGTGTGCGGCTACGGTGAACCTGCCTCACGCACTTTTGAACCACGCCTGATGCCCACTGTTGGATGTCCTCGTAGGAACGAGGCCGGAAAGCAGTAGTGACCTTTAGTTCATGGTCCGAGACACTAGTATCAATAGATGACACGTGCATCATCATACTGACATCCGCGGCAGAGTCGTCCGAAGTGAAGTCCCCATACACGTCAAGCGGAATAGATTTTGTCAGTGTCTTTCCGGACCCAGCAAGGTTCAGTTCCGATTCGCTATTGGAATCGATGGCGGCGATGAGGTCGGTTCCAAGTATATGAGGGAGCATGCTTTCGTCCGCCGACCCAGACGTCCCACCGGGGCCTTGAGAATCAGTATCAGAATCCCAGTCAGTATCCGAGGAAGAGGAACTGTCGGATGCATCGTTCCTCTTCCAACACGCGGTGACCCTCCGATTGCGGAGTGCTGCACGAGCAAGAACGCCAAGTCGGCGCGAATGTGCCGGTCTTTTTCTGTGTGATGTGGGTTCATGTTCTATAGAGCGCTCTGATAGTGATGTTAAGTCTTGCATCAAGTGGTCTTGAGCTGGGATCGCCTGGATAACGAGTGTTCGTCTCTGTGATCTGGGGAAGAACGAAGTACGCCTTTGTCCTTCGAGTGTGGTATAAGCAGCCTGTGGTATGGCTCCGCCAAGGAGCATTCCCGGATTATTGACAAGGATGTCAGGCGTAATTGGTGTACTTCGATGGCTGTGGCCAGAGATAATGGGTCGGTGATCAACGCAGTGATTTTCCGATACCGTTGCTGCCGAGGGATAACGGCTGATCACAGACCGGGGGATGAACTGCAAACTTTCAGGACGTCGCGTCGCGAGCTGGATATCGGTGGCACCTTAAGCAGCATAATGAAGAAAATAGTGCCACCCACAGTTTCTTTCCCTCTGACCTTTGAATGTCCTACCTGGGAAGCTCGATCAGCTATCCCGCAAGCAACGACATCACCCCAGTGATAATCAACCTCCGCAGCAGACTCATGAGGTTCTAAAGCTACAACAGTCGCGCCATTTGGCACTATATTATCATTCGTATCAGGCTGACTAGCAATATCAGGTCTCTTTTTCAAGATAATAATGCGAGTGAAACATACCGTCTCCACTTCTTTGAGGTCCTTGTCTATTTCATTGTGTCTTGTTTGCCCCAGTTGGTTGGCAGCATTACGCTGGCTAATCTGCTCAACGCTCTGCCCTTCATCAACTCCTTGCGCCAGGGAGACGGAATAGATACGTACTTTCCCAAACAGAAAACCATGGTTTTCCAGTGTAGAATGTTCTCCGGAAGCGATCCCTTGCTCACGCTCAACCACAGAACACGGTTCTCCAAGACCATCGACAAACAAATCAGCTTCCGTCTCAGCAAAAAAGGCGATCTCCAGATCATCAGGGACAGGGAGCGGAATGTACACAGCATCCCTGCCTTTGCGCGCCAACAGAAGGCTAGAAATAGAGAGTTTCGGACCGAAGCCAGCATCCGAGGAACGTGAGGCGAGGTAATCATCGTTAGCAGTTACCAATGATGTGGTGGGTGGTTCCGCGGTGTTGACATCCAAAGATCCACATGGTTTAGCGTTGGTGGAACATATAGACTTGACGATCGGACCACAAGGAAGGGGCGGGCACTGATGTCCTATATCGTCCTGCAATATGGAGGGAAGAACCAAACACTCCAGGTTGAGGCTAACCGACTGCGTGACATTCAATGTCTCCGAGGCTATTTCTACCTGTCCCTGGATGTCTGGTTCGCGAGAGGGCGCGCTCCCGCTGGCGGCGTGCACGCTATCGAGTATGGGTTGCCGGAGGTAGGGCAAGATAACGGCGATGTTTACGAGACTAAGCCCGATGCTTGCAATTCCACTGAGCATGCGGGAGTCGGGGAGCGTTAGCCCCAATACCACGAGAGAGGGTGGGGAGGCGACACCCTTCTTAACTAGCCAACACGAAGTCGATGCGAAACCGTAAAGGCCTGCTCCCCAACCATTCATGGTTATGAGCGAACAGAATTGAAATGCAGTGTGTGTGATGAAAAGCTGGAGGCAAGTCATCCAACGTGGAGAAGGGGAAGAACAGAGCGATACGTGGAGTCTCGTTTGTTTGTGTTCTTCACGCGCCATTACACGCGTAAAGTCACGTGTCTGGAAAAACAACTTGGCCAACTGCACCCAGAAATTAGCAATGCAACCACCCTCCATCATCAATCCATCACCAACTTAAACAATCCGGTGCCTTGTTCACCGTGCGTCTCAGCAATGTCCCTGAGTCAGATAGCACCAGCGTATATTGCACTCTGCATTGATTCTTCAGCGCAAAGACTCGGTTGCGTGCCCTTTGCGTCCGGGGACTATCAGATTGCGCGTGGCCCGCCGATGCCAATGTAAGACTCCAAACCTGTTCTCGAACCATAGAATTCCAATAATTAGTCACAAATCCGCACCTTTCTAACAACAATATGATGGTGGTGCTTATAGACGAACTTACATTGAACGTGAACTGGACGATACAGCTGCCAGGACCTGGCTACCGGTGAACACTCTGAGAATGGTGCGATATGCTGGCCCAGGATAAATGCACCCAGACGAGAAGTGTGTGCGGTGTAGTCTCCTAGGGAGATAGGTAGAACCTGATGTGGAAAAGAAGTCAAGGTAGTACTTACCAATCGTAGCAAGGTCCCACTATTAGACTGCGAGTCCACTTCCAGGGGCCTGCACCTGATGCTCTCAATTTGAAGGGTATCTGAGTCGGCCCGAACCTGGGGCACTTGCGTGGCACGTTTAGGCAGGCCAAATCATTCCAGAGTTCATAGACGCCAGCGCTGGTGCTTTGAACGGCGCGATATACCTCAGCAGGAGAGTATAGACCTGAAGTGCTTCAGGTTGTATGGTTGCCGCATAAAAAAAATCTCGTAGGGCTACGCGTATCGTTCCGGGTCGCAATGATACTGTTGATCAGAGGGGCAGAGATTCGACGTCCCCGGATATAAAAACCTGGTACCAACGAGGAACACTTGAGTGAGTGAAGAATGAGCTGCGTCGGAGGACGGTCACGTAAGTGAATTGCCCGAATTGGCCTGTCAACCTGAATGAAAGAGTTACTGCGGCGACAAGAAAATCAAAAAAGTGTAGCATAGTCATAAAGATGATCATCGTCACTGATCAAGCAAGGCGTCCAGCACCCGGCAAATAGCCTGCATTCTTTTTGGTAAAATTGACCCCGACAATGTACTACTCTAGTAGTACTACTTGCCACATCCAGGACAACAATGAACCACGTCGTGAACAAACACGTCACATTCCGCGCAGAAATCATGATTACAATCAGGACATCGATACCTGCCCAGGGGGCTGATGCCCTCCGAGGCAGGCGCAGTGGACGGCGTCGTTGGAAACACCCGCCCGCATGCATGACACATCCCAGCGCGTTCTCCGACTGGCACTTCTTCCACAGACATTCTGTGAACCCTAGTTTAGTAAAGTCATTTAAATTGACACCACAGATTTGCCTACACAGCTTGATATGGTTTGACGGGAAACAAGTGGTGATAACTCCGTGCCAGATGCGGTGAACTCACTATCATCAACCCGCAAATGTCGCAGTCTGTCGGCACATCGCATACTTTGGCCATGCATCGCGGACAGAGAAAGCCCTCGCTCTTCATATCCGAGTGACAGACACAAAGACTTGGGGGCGAAGAGTCGGGAAGGCGTGTCGGGAAACCCATCATCATCAAGTCCGCAGCAGGATTCGCGCCGCCTCCACTACCGACGCGGGTTACAGCCCGCTGGGCCGGTGGCGGGACGAGCTCAAATAATAGATCTTTGAAATGTCCCTCATTCATTGCCACACCAAACTGGCCTGTTCACTTTATAAGAGGTGAAAGATGGTTTGCCGAAGCATCGACCTACCGCCTGTTTT
>JBBPUM010000325.1:0-19438 GCA_038094695.1 Chiua aff. virens | reverse complement strand
CTTGCAAAGGTCTCCCCCCCTGTTTTCGCCACACCTCCCAGAAGATGTGACGGTATATTCCAAGCTTCAATTTTCCAGATCCCGCTCTTCCTGGCAATTTCTTTGATTCTTTTAATAAGCGCCGGGAAATCTGCATCGGTTGCGTTCAGTAGAGTGATAAACAGCACCGGGTGAAGCGTCTTTGACGTTGCGTCAACTACCCAAGTAGCGTATGTCTCGGGGTCACCTTCCCTTTCTATCCCCCAAATTTCCATGGGCACGATGTCACCAAGAGCGAACATGGGGCAAAACATGTGAAACGTCCCAACATCCTCGTCAGGGAGGCACGTTACAAATGCAGTAGGTCCCTCAACGTAATAGCCCGGGTGTGACGCTGGCAGGTCTTCCACCACACGTCGAGTGAGCTGGACGTCTTTCGCCCACAAAGAGTCTAGATCTCCGTGCTTCAGCAACCTCCAGTTGTCACCTGCGATGTCCTGCTCAATTTCCCCTCTCTCTGGAATTTGCCATGTGGTTGAGAAAGAGTGTCTTGGCTCCCATCCACCCACTTCTTCGACTCCGGGGCCAGTCTCTTTGTAAAACCTGTCCCCGACACCGCTGTACAAGATGGAGAACAACCCGTCTCCACCACCATTAACTTCGGGAGGTGCGCCCCATTCTTCTGGGAAACGATCACGGTGTAGGTTGGACCCAGGAGTCCGCCTTGCGATAACCCAGTGCAGCAATCGCATCATATGGGACGCGAATCCCTTGCCACGTTTGTCAGGCGGGGTGAAAACATATGCTACCCCGTAGCAAGGGGCTTCACGTGTCTCGCTCGATCCACTGTATCGAACGAGTCCCGTTCGTTTGTATCTAATTTCGCGTGTTAGGTGTCAGGTTGATCCGACTGATATCATTGGCCAAACAAACGGCACTGACGTCTCGCAAGCACACGCGAAGTCGAGCGTATCTGGACTGTCTCTTGGCGCCAAGACCCTGCGCCATAATATCAGCTGCCAAACTGAGCGGTAGAGCGGAGTGTCTTTTACCAAGGGGTCCACTTGGGGTGTTTCATGGTTTTCAACTTTTTGTCGCGTGCTAGGTAGTCTTCCTCGGAAAGTGGACCACCCCATTGAGGCCAAGTCCTCTTGCGGGACTCGAGTGCTTGTGCTGGAGTTGCACGGAATAGAGATAATGAAGCGAGCGAATGGAGTGGCTGGGTCATCAGTGGTCGAGGGTCAGTTGATCACAGCTGGAGTCAGCGGTTGGACTGACAACAGACCCGAATAACGACTTCCTTTTTCGTTTGTACTGATATGTGAGTGGCGCCATGCTATAATGACCACAGTCTCGTCCTCAAAAGGACTCCCTAAATCTTGAGGATTGTTCCTGCTTTAGCGACCTGGAACTGCGTGGCCCATGCATCCATGTCCCATTTCGTCTTGTGATCTATGCGGAATCCTGGGCCATTTTGAACGCACCTGGCGAGACGAGAGGATCCATCGGAGAATCCAAACAGGAACGAACGAACTTGGACTGCGCCACGTGTCATCTAGAACATGGGGCTTCCTGATACCCAAGCTGCTCCATGTCAGACTGCCACGTCGATTGTGATTCATGTGAACTTTGTAAAGCGTGACTCCGAGAGTCCAAGGAGACCATGCACCACAGCGACAACTTTCACGTTTCTGAAAATGTTTTTCATTCCTGAGCGCTTGAGCGATTATATGAAGGATGCATCGAACTAGTCTGCGTGCGCCGTGAGAGTCGCATGCTGCATTGAGTGATGCACACTGACATATGGTCACGTGCATCATAGTATACCTTCTGTAAACCAGACTACGTACTAGAGAAGGGCAGTACTAGTAGTCCTTTGTCCCGTGCCTTGTGATCCCCTCGTATAGAGATTTTTCCTGTTCTTTCGTCCCCGCCGTTCTCAGTGCTTCCCCCGTTGGCCATGGCCGGTTTCCAGTTTCCCACTACATTAATGTTTAAACACTGGATTTAAGCTGACGCTTCAGATGATCAAAATCGACTTGCTATCTTGCAGTTTAAATGGATATGTTTATCTCACGATTCCCCATTCCGCCGCAGGCATTTAACTGAGAATGTCTTAGGTGTAGCGACATAGAGCCCAACCCATTGACATTATTTAACGCACTTCGTAAACCTTCTCGCTCCTACGCATTTCCCTTTTGCTCTTCCCGCCACTCCGTACACTGCCTCCTTACTGCCAACAATGCAGGCAACAAAGTACTCACTTCTTGCCATTTGCTGTGAATGTCAACACCCGTGTTCTGTGGAAGAGGAACGCCGATCGGAAGCAAGACCGTATGTAACCCAGGGCAAATGTCGCTCAAAAAAGCTGCGATGGAGACTGGATGATAGATGGAAGACTCGATAAAGTATGCAGACTGACAGGGGCTCGTGATCCCCTTGCCTGGTCGCGACGTGGGAACTTTGTAATTCGGAAGATCAACCTCTTTAAAGTCGACTACGAGGGCGAATTCGGAAAGTGTGGTACAGCGCGAGAGGAGTGTGATGAGTCCCCGATGTGTCACGCGCGATTTGACCCCCCAACCGAATTTACCATTCAAGTTGAGTTTGATGAGCTTTGGCCAGTGGTTCGTTAGCGTTTCGATTGCGTTGTCGTCCAAAGAGATGCTGTATATCATGTTAAATGTGAAGGACATCATGTTAGGGAATGCGAAAAGTGGCTGAAATGCGGATAGTGTGATTTCAGGACGATTGGTGTGGTGCTCTCCACGCGCTAGTGGCAAATCCGTGGTTAACGAGACTTGGGAGATTTTCTCCGAGTCACAAGCGCCGAGTAGTGCCACGAAAAATAGATGGAGCACCCTTGTGGTAGGCATGCTTTGGACCGTGAATGTTACACTTCGTGGTTGGAAGCGCATGACTTCGAGGAGTGACGTCAGGGTTGGTAGGATGTTGACTTTCAGCGTCAAAGACTCCAGAGAAGAGAACGCAGGCGGTGTCAAGATGGGTGTTAGCTGTTGCGATGGCGGATGAGCTGAAAGCCCCACAACGAGTTGGGCCAAGGAAGGAAGACGCGAGAGGTGGGTGATGGCCTCCTTATCAAGTGTGGAACACCCCAAATCGAGAGATTCCAGCGAATGCAAATTTGTTACAGTTTCAGAGAGGAGCTTCGGAGTGAGAGTTTCCTGTCCCTTTTCAGTGCAAATGTGCAGACGTTTCAACGACGGACATCTGGAAGTCAGAAGAATTGACGTCGCGGGCGAGCGCAGGGTAAGGTACGGAAGCTTGAGATCGACCAGAGAGTCGCTTAGTAGCGCCTGAAAAAGTGGTGTATATTCTTCATGTAATTGGTCCCAATGGAGGGTTTGCAGGTAAGGAACAAGTGAGCCGTAACCCGGGGGATGAGACAACGTGAAGACGACATCGTTAGCCAGCTTTATTCGACTGTAACGCCCAGCGAATAATTCCAAGTTCGAAACTGACAAAAACCGTACTCGAGAGGAGTATCTAAAAAAAATTTCCCAATCGCTACGTGACATTGCACGTTGGAATGTCTGTCCCGGGAAAGTTGAATTTGAGTTAGTTATGTTGAGCATGACAGCTAGAACATACCACTGTCACATTAGTGTGAACGGATTCAAACTTCCGAAGGTCGGCTGGAAGACATCGAATGAGATATGTAAGGGAAGTCAATGCCTTCCATAAGACATCAAGAGCAGCGTTACTAAAAGTCCGACAAGTGCGAGCAAGTCTAGCAATTGTGACCTTCCCGTGGTGTTGGTTATGGACCTCATGAAAGATGGCATGTTGCACCTCGACGACCGTCAAGCATCGGTGCATCCTGAGTACGTCACGCGAGAAGGTAGTGCAAAATGGAAAGAGAGTTGGGTGACCTACTGTTACGTTTCGAGCCCCAACATTGCTCCCACGGATACTTATGTCATTTGCAAGCAGTGTATTCAAGTTGAAGCACCTCAGGCTGACCGGAATAATCTACTCGAATTACTAGAATCAGTAACTCGATGACGAACATCACGAAAGTGGCGAACAATTGAGGAGATGCATGCCGCAGTTTGAAGGCGGCGTAATCTATTAAAGGCGTGGAGAACATGATTTTCATCGTGATGCTGCACAACGAGGCTCGTACTGCTAGTACTTGGCCGCTAACGTAACAGACGTCAATTCGAGCTGGAAGACTAGACTCCTCTGGAAGAGGTAAGCTGCTGGCAGCCATTTCGGGTTTCTAAGATGTCAAGTTCAATGACGAGTCAAGGAAATTAGTCTTCCTCTGAACTCTCTGGGCTCCGAGGTACATTACTATCTTTCAGAGCTGTCGTCACTACTGCCAGTAAGTACTGAAAATCTACTTAGTCATGCCCAATGCGCGCGGCGCTGGTCGGAGTCATCAGGTCAGCTTCATCAGGACTATTGAAAGTTCCGTGGAGGATCCAACTGCTAGGAGGTACCAACAAAGCAGAGGAGATGGAATTTTCCGGGTAGCCAACGCATACGAATTTCAGTCATCAGAGGTAAGCTTACGTCCTCGATGTTCCACTTTTTGACGAACAATTAATTCAGCTTGGGATTAGACGTATGCTTCATCTGGTATAGTCGGAAGGCAGCAACTGAGTTTTATAGGGTTGGAAGGGACCGAAAGGCGTGCCGGGGGTGCGGCGCAGTTTGTAGGTTGATCCTCTGCTTGATAGAAAGCTGAAACAACAAATGAGTTGGGCTGTGGAGCACACCATGAAGGTAGGGTTCGCATCCAACATTTATCCTCCTTATCCTTTGTTGGTTTCTTTAGATTGACGTATGACTCTGCGCTCGCAGAGCTTCTCGGTCTGGAAGAGATGATGAAGACGATAATCTCATTTGCAACATTATCAACGAGCTTCGGTGGGTCCACAGTGAGTATCTCCGGGTGTCGCAACCCGGGCGGTTGGCGAGGTTGCGTTTTTCCCATATCACTTCCTGCTTGTCAACGTTGAGGTCCAATGATTGTTCCTAGCATGTTTGCACTGGCGAAACATAGCGTCGTGTCGGAAAAGGTCGTCGTTTTATAGGCTTGGCCCTCTGGGAAAGGTATATGGCATCCCTGGGCTATTATTTATCGCTGTAGACTGACGATGTCGTCTCTCAGATTGATCTTAACCTTACCCGGTGTGGATACATTGCTCAGTGCTTCGATGGTAGTCCCATGAAAATCAAGGGATGCCTTCTTTGATAACTCCAGGCCTCCGGCGAAATCACGAGGCGTGGCATGGGCTTGCTTCTCAACAAGACCCTCCGTATGGAAACGGGACACCCTGTGTTTAAGAAGCTGCAGAATTTCATTTAGCAACCCTATCGTTTCCAAGAAGGTTTTGGGATGTCCGAACAAACCATCCCACCATCTGTGCGCTCGGCAATCATCCTGATGAATCGAGTAATGAAGTCATGAAGAACCTCATCCACCATGTATTTGCGCGCAAGTTACAAGCACTGTCAGTGTTTGCGCTACGTTTCCCAGCGTCACTAGGTTTTTTCCGCGTAGGGAGGGGGGAAGGGCTTAGGGTCCGGGGAAAAAGACGTCTGAGACCATTGCACTGTGGTTCGTCAATACACCCTTCATTCAGATGCATCCATGCGAAGGCTAGCTAGTGATACACGTTCTCCGTGACTCGAGGAACTCGGTACTTGTATTCAACAAATTTTCGTATCAATAACCTATTTGATCCACTGCATCAGGTCCCTCAACAATGAAGCACAATTGTCTACAGCGCGAGGTGCTTTCTATTCTGTCCCCCGGTCTCGTCCACCATTTGTAGACAATGTCACCTCATACCTTGCTCTGGCACCTCCCCATCACACTTGAGTCCCATCACACTTCTTGCTTGTATTCGATCACCTTGTAGATGATTGAAAAGGAAATGGACAGCTTCATTGAACATATAAACTAGTGTGCCCATTCGGTGAGCTATGAATATCGCCATTATGATGGGTTTTCTAACAGAAATAACAGAAGAGCAGATGTTCTCTGCTAGTTGGCGATCACTCACCTCTACTATCATCCTTTCCAGCGACGCTGAGACTCTCATTCTACGTATCATCCCAGACGTCTCTGACATCGTTGTTGTAGCCAGCTGCTTCTACTGCCGGTACTTAACCCAAAATGTTACCCAAGGTCTGGCATGACATTTCACTCGTGATCTCGGCCGCCAAGACAATCAGACACGGAGACACGCTTGCAGCTAACTTCAAAGTCATCCTTGCCTGCCCTAAACTGACCGACATTTGACAGAAATACGACGGTTGTAGATAACCAAACGGGTTTAGAAGTGCGAGCTAGGGGCAAGGCTCTGCACGACTCATTTAGGACTCGTCAAGGAAATCAGAGTGTCTCCAAATGCAGACCAGAGTAACGGGTGGGTGATAATTACGTGCAGCATCTTTTTTTCTGGGATTACTATTTCGCTGACTGAATCTCACGAGCGTAGCTCTCCACGCTACTACTATCATACCTATTAAGCACCATTGAAAAGAAAAGATCAGTGATACCGCGACTCTCAGATCGAACTTCTTCTCCTACCATACTAAGCCTAAGACTGAATGCGATCCGAGTCAGGAATGGCATTGCATCTTGGGTGCTAGTGGATCACTGACAGGGTATTCGCATGGTGCAACATTGAATGCAGAGAACTCTACAACCTTACATGCCTTGTGTTCCAACCAGCCGTAGGAGAGCTCTGTGGCAAGCGTAATGACGCCAGGGAAAGAGAAGTCTAAAGATAAAACATGGGAACAGAAACAGAAACATGAATCATATAGTGTCCGCGGCCTCAGCGAGGAGACAATCGTGAGACCACTTGAAGGGCTAGGCGCCCATTCTTGTTGTGATACTTTCGTCTGCTATGATTTCCGGATTGCCCCGAGTACTTGCACGAAGCAGAGGTGAGAAAATAAAAGAACGAGCAGAATGGCTCTACTGCTGACCTGAAGCAAGAGTCTTCATGTGACTATAGCGCCGGGACCAGCAAGGGAGAACAAAAGGAAGAGAGGCCAAACCGAGATGGCCAAGGTGAGGTGACCGAAGACACAATACTGATGACGACCAATTCGAGCAGGGCTTTCACAGAAAAGGAGATCAAAATCGATAGCCAGGACCGCATATATTCGATCGTGTTTACGGTAGATGGAAAATGCGTGCTAGGCTGTGGAGAGGAAGGAGTGATTCGATGTTGGGGGAGAGACAATGGGGAAGACATGAGGAAGCCGCTGGCAGTGGAGACAGGGTCTTGGATTAGCATCACTGCGGGGTCTTGGGTCAGCGATATTGCGGTGTCGCAGGACGGGAGGTGGATTGTGAGCGGGGCAAGCGGCGAGGGCATCGTTCGGGTGTTTCATGCAGAAAGCGGAGGAACCGAGACAGCGCTATGGAAGTATCTTGGACGGTCAGTGTATGCTGTGGACGTGTCGTTTGATGGGACAAGATTCGCGACAGGATCGTTCAACGGCACTACCCGGATATGGTCACTTCCGAACGGCGACGAACTGTCCACATTAAAACACACCGACCACTCAGTGCACGCGGTAAAATTTTCACCGAATGGACTGCTGTTGGCAACTGGCACACCCACGTCTGTGTCTATCTTTGAATGCGATGGTGGCCGTTTCCTCACCAGTGTCGGGATCAATGTCGATTTCTGCATCTCTTCGTTGCCTCTGTTGATAGCCATATTCACTGTCTCGACGCCTCAACTGGTAACACGCTTTCAAGATGGCGCGTTAACGGAGGTCCTGGACGCATCGCCCTGGCAAGCGATAGCACATACATTGCAATCTCTGCTGGTCGGTGGGTCTCATTCTGGGATACAGTGACGCACAAACAGATTGGGTCTCGCATCAAGCACACCAACAACGTCTCGGCTATAGCCATATCTACAAATAACTGCATGGCGACTAGCACAAACAAGACCATCACAGTTCGGAGTCTACGCGACATTCTTCCCGCTTGCTACTGGGACAACGTAAGTGTATCACTTCGTATGGCATCATGACGGTCCTCATCACGAACCAAAAGACTACCCGAAATCTTGGGCTACTTGCGGTACAGCGGCAACTTGAAGTTGACCTCTCGGATCTCCAGCGCCGGTTGCGCAGGCTCGCCAATATCCGCCAAATTGCTGCTCTCAAAGCTGAGGTGGACCGTCGCAAGCGCTCGTTTGATCTCAAAACAGATGCGCTTGCCGCAGTGCGCCAAGAGCTTGACCAGTTGCCTGATCTGTCAGGAGAACTGGTCCGTGCCCGTAATGAGCTCAAATGGTACAGAGCTCACTCGCACGGCATCCATCAACGGTATAACAACCGGCTCAAAGAAGTCACCTCTGTCGTCGAAGACAGTCATAATCGCGGTCAGATTGATCGCCCCATGGCTCATCAATATGTCATTGATTCGGACACATGCGCTGAAAAGGCGATAATACGAACACTCGAGGAGCTCAATACCGCTATTCAACGGACTTCCATATCCATATCCACCTATTTCATCCACCGCTTCAAGTCTCCCAGCCCCGAAGAACAGTCATCTGCCATGCAATGTGCCTCTGAATCTATCCCCCAAGCTCTTGTCGATCGCTTACAAACAGTATCACGCTACGCCCTGCCCTGGCACCTCCCAATCGCACTTCGCGCTTGCTTCACTTCTTACTTATACTTGATCACTTCTTCTTGGTCGACGGATGAAGAGACGAAGACGATGGTAGGGAATATTCACGAACAGATATCAATATCAGGTAGCTATCAGCTTCCGCAACTATCAATGGTTTACTGACGTTAACAAACAGAATCTCCGGCGTTCGCGGACATCTGGCGATCGCTGACCAGCTCACATATCACGGACGACTGCGATACTGTCGTCCCACATGTCGTGAAAGGCCTCTCCGATATTATCGTCGCAGCTGGTTGTGCTGCATCTGTTCCCGACACTCAATTCAAAATATCCCCCAAATTCTGGAACGATATTCTATCCATCATCTCGACTGCTATGACAATCAGACGTTCCATTGGAAGCGTGCTCACCGCAGATTTCCAAGTCACCCTCGCTCGTTCGGGGCGGTCATTCGACAGAGACACGATGAAGGTGGATCACCAAACAGGTCTGGAAATGCAGGTTAGGATTAAGGTGCTCTGTACGACTCGTTTGGGATTGGTCAAGGAAGTCAGATCCCCACACGCTGTGCAACCTGAGAATAATGGCTTGGTAGTGGTGGTGAAGAGAGTAGTTGTTCTCCAGGATAACAGGTACTAGCATATCATCAATGCCAAGGATTCTCTGTCGGTTCATGTCGAACCATTACTGTCCCCATCTCACCGATAGTGTATGATGAGATAACGATAAGAAGTTCTATGCATAATTTGGGTCGATTAATAAGTGATGCTTTTATCTTAAGCTTTGCTTTTCGCTACTTTGGGTACTCTTATAAGGCCGTGTGATGATGTGAAGCTGATTGTATCTTTCGTGCTTTTAGTAACGTTATGTAAAAATAAAAGCTAGAAAAGCAATCTGACGATAGTTTACTAGTACTGATGGCTGCCGCCGCTGCCCACTGATCATTTTGATATTGACTCCGAGTGAAGATCTTGAGGGGCTCTGCACAGTTGCGTCCTTGTGTTCCTACTAGCTGTAGGAGAGCCCTGTGGCAAGCACAACGACACCGCAGATAGAGCAAATATGACAACAGAAACCGAAATTTGAACCATATAAGGAGGCACGTGCGGGTCATGGGACCAACGATTCGGCACCTGTTCTTGTTCTGATACTATCATACTATGCCTTACGGATTACATCGAGTGCTGGCACAAAGAGGTGAGAAAACAAAAAAACAAGTAAAACGACTGTACTGCTGACCAGAAACAAGGATTTTCGAATGACTACAGCACCGGGACCGGCAAGGGAGAACAAAAGGAGGAGAGGCCAGACCGAGATGGCCAAGGTGAAGTGACCGAAGATACGATACTGACGACGACCAATGTGAGCAGGGCTTTCACGGAGGTGATCAAAATTAATGGCCTATACCACATACGTTCAATTGCGTTCGTGGCGGATGGAAAACGCATGCTGGCCGGGGGAGAGGGAGGAGTGATTCAATGTTGGGGGAGAGACGACGGAGAAAATGTGATAAGGTCAGTGCCAGATGCGGGGTTTTGGGTCAACGCCATTGCGGTGTCGCAGGACGGAAAGTGGATTGTGAGCGGAGGAGATGAGGGCATCGTTCGGGTGTTTGATGCAGAGAGCAGAAAAATCAAGACGGTGCTAAAGAGACAGCATGGACTCGGATGGGGCGGACCAGTGTTGGCTGTGGACGTGTCGTTTGATGGGACAAGATTCGCGACGGGGTCGTTCAACGGCACTACCCGGATATGGTCACTTCCGAATGGCAACGAACTGTTCAAGTTAGAATACACCGACCACCCAGTGCACGCGGTAAATTTTTCACCGAATGGACTGCTATTGGCAACTGGCACGCGAACATCCGTGTGGGTCTTTGAATGCGATGGCGGCCGTTTCCTCTCCAATGCCAATGTCGACATCATTGATACTTTCGGCGCACGTAATTCATGTATCGCATGGCATCACAATGGAAAACACCTTTTCGTTGCCTCTGACGATGGTCACGTTTACCATCTCAACGCCTCGACTGGTAGCAAACTCTCAAAATGGCGCATCCACTTCGACTACTACCCTCCTAATTGCGTCATCTTGGCAAGGGGGGCCAGATACATCGTAGTCTCCGCCGGTCGATGGGTCTCATTTTGGGACATCGAGACACACAAACAGATTGGATCTAGCGTCGAGCACGCTGACGACGTCTCAGCCATAGCCATATCTACAAATAACAGCATGGCGATTAGCGCAAAGAAGACCATCACAGTTCAGAGTTTACGCGACATTCTTCCCGCTTACTACTGTGACATTGTAAGTGTACTTTGTATAGTATCACGACGGTTCTCATCACAAACCAACAGACCGCCCGAAACCTTAGGCTACTTGCAGTACAGTGGCAGCTTGAAGCTGACCTCTCGGGCCTCCAGTGCTGCTATGAGATGCAGTCGCGCGGGCTTGCCAATATCCGCCAAATTGCTGCTCTCAAAGCTGAGGTGGACCGTCGCAAGCAGTCATTCAACCTCAAAGTGGATGCACATGTCGCAGTGCTCCAAGAGCTTGACCAGCTGCCCGATCCGTCGAGAGCACTCGTTCGTGTCCGTGATGAGTTTAAATGGCACAGAGCTCGCTCGCACGGCATCTATCTGCAGTATGAAAAACGGCTCAGAGAAGTCACTTCCGTTGTCACAAATAGCCAGAACCGCTGTCAGATCAACTGCCCCACGGTTCATCGATATGTCATTGATTCGGACGCATCCGCTGAAAAGGTGATGATACGAACTCTCGAGGAACTCAACACTGCCGTTCAACGGACATCCACATCCATATCCACCTATTTCATCCACCGTTTCAAGTCTCCCAATGCCGAAGAACAGTCATCTGCTGCACAATGTGCCTCTGATTCTGTGCCCCAGGCCCTCATTGATCGCCTACAAACAGTATCACGCTATGCCCTGCCCTGGCACCTTCCAATTGCACTTCGCACCTGCTTCACCTCTTATTTGCACTCCATCATCTCTTCATGGTCGACGGACGAAGAGACGGAGACATTGGTAGGGAATATTCATGAACAAATACGCATATCAGGTAGCTGTCAGCTTCCGCCACTAACAACGCTTCAAGTTTGCTGACATTGATCAACAGAATCTCCAGTATTTGCCGACATCTGGCGATCGCTGACCAGCTCAAACATCACGGACAATTGCAATACCGTCGTCCCACATGTCGTGAGAGGCCTCTCCGACATTGTCGTCGCAGCTGGTTGTGCCGTGTCTGTTTCCGATACTCAATCCAAAATGTCGCCCAAATTCTGGAGTGATATTTCATCCATCATCTCAGCTGCCATGACAATCAGACGTTCCATTGGCAGTGCTCTCACGGCGGATTTCCAAGTCACCCTGGCCCGTCCAGGACGGTCATTCGACAGAGACACGATGAAGGTGGATCACCAAACAGGTTTGGAAATGCGAGTCAGGGGCAAGGTGCTTTGTACAACTCGTTTGGGATTGGTCAAGGAAGTCAGATCCGCACGCGCTGGGCAGCCTGAGAACAATGGCTTAGTGGTGGTAGTCAAGAGAGTAGTCGTTCTTCAAGACAACAGGTACTAGAATGTCATCGATACCAAGGGTTTTCTGCCAATCCATGTCGAACCATCATCTCGCTAATAGAGTGTATGATGAGAGCGACGAGAAGATCTACGTATGATTTGGGCTGATTAATGACGAACGTAGTGGTAGATCGACAACCAGGTTTGGACGCGCGGCAGGATGAGTCGCTGCACAAGTCGCTTGGGGCTGATCAAGAAATGCCCACACACCGGACATAACGATGGTTTGACGGTAACGACGGTGGTCAAGCCAGTGGTCGTTTCGCAGGTAACATGTCAACGATCCCAAGGACTCGTCTGTCCAAGGTAAAATAGTACTGGATTTTCATCTCCACGGCCCTGCGGTCAACGGTGTACACAACAAGCGAGCAATAATCGTCATTGAACCTGACCTAGTATTGACAGGCAAACAAAGGTGACAGGAGCCTTGGTAATACCAGGAGACTTTACATGAACACGAGCGATGGTGAACGGCAGAGACATAAAATCACGTACAAAGGTCACGAACACGAAAAACGATGGCAGCGAACGGAACGAGGAAGACACCCAGGGCATGATACATGCCTTGTACAAATAAATAGCCAGGACAATAAATACCTTCGAATCTGAGAGTCACGTAGATATATATCCATAATAATTTTATCTTTCGAGTCAGAAATTATACTGAAACCGTCAGAAATAAATAAATGGCCTTTTACCGATCATACAAAGAGCGTGAACACTTGAACTAACATGACAGTGAGACTCCTTCGTGCCCAATCTAATATGACCACGTACCCAGACGTTATCATTCATAGGGACACTTAATTAACTGCTGCACAACCCCCTCCAATCGGCTGTGATGAAAAGGGATTAGCATTTAAATGTTATCCTTGATGATAGCGACATACCTGGAACCTGTTCAGTCTCGATCTGAGACGTCGATTCCGCAAACACAACAGCGAATCCGCTAAAGCACAGGTCAATACCAGTATCACCATTAACTAGATTAAATCGAACGCACTGGTGGAGATGCCAGTCGATGTGACTAGAGAATAGGTGTGAGTTCATACGACGTATGCTCAGATTCTGAGTCAACTCACCAGTGGAGGAACCAAGGTCCTGGGTTATCGGTCGTGAAACGGATGGTGACATTGTCCGTATTGACACTTCCGATGGACACGACGTCACGCCGAACAGGGTTCACAAAATTGGTGGCGTTGCTACCGGAATGCCTCACAACGGAAAAGGCGTGCTATCATTACCTGTGAATAAGAGACGAGACGATCAACGTGGGTCACATACGCCGTGCAAATGGATAGGGTGCTGAAGCAACAAGAGTCAGCCCAAATCGACGTGTCGCAAGCATGGCACTCACGGGACCACCAGGGGGTGTAAACGTGAGCGGGAAACTGAGTTCAATGACCTTGTTCGGGGGGAGCTCATAGATACTTCCGCTTGGCAATAACTGCGCAGGATGCAAGTTTCCGCTGAGAATCTGGAGAAGCACGGGGACGGGAGGGTCTGAAAAGGAGACATTGTTGAACGTAAAGAACCTCGACGCATTGATGCCAGGGAGAAGTTGAATGTTCACGTCCGCGTTTCCAATTCCGGGAATCCCAGGAGCGGCTGGGTTACTTGCTGGGTGAAGATTGCCCTCGTCGAACGAGAGCACATATGGACCAGGTGCTGACGTGGGGTCTTCCTGTGGTGCACCATTGTACCGCAAGATAGCTGAATTAGTACCGTTGGTGAAACCGCCTCCCGGTGGGCTGGCGCGAACCCAATAGTTCCCGACAGGTTGGTTTGCTGTAAGAATGACGGAGTAGCGTTGGCCGGCGTGGATGGGCAACGAGTCCACTTGCACGGGAGTCACTTCGTTTCCGTCCACCTCGATGATGTTCAACCGGTGACCATCAATCGTGAAGTTGAATTGGGGATCGCAGGACATGCTAACGACACGGAAGCGGTAGCGTAACCCGTGTTGGACATTAATGACCGCGAGCGGGGATGCTGGGCCATTGGCATAACGGCCGAGGCCATTGATCAGAGTCGAGTCGGCAATAACAGGACCAAAGATTTTGCCGAGCTGGGGACCTGGAGTATGGTACCTAAATCTAGGTTAACTCGAAGCGTCTTTGACGTAAGAGTCTGCTCACCAATCTGCAAGGGTGATAACCGTATTTTCTGTTCACAAGTTTTAAAGGATTGTACGTTTGTAGATCAATATAAACCTTACCATCGTCAACATCATACCCTAATCTCGCCGGGTCAAGAGGGTCATAGATCACCAGTGGTCCTCGAAGCCCGTCACAGTATTGGGTTGAATAATGAGAATGGTACCAATAAGTTCCCGTCTGATCGCCGACATTGAATTGATACAAAAACGATTTCTGCTGTTGGATTGGACATTGTGTAACCCAAGATACACCATCAGCAAAGTTGCTCCTTTTCTGGAAGATCCCGTGCCAATGCTTTGGGGGCGCATATAAGTCAGTTCGCGACTAGGGCTGCAAAACTACGTACGATACTGGTTTCCAAGTCCATGGTCGTATCCGTGAGTTCATTAACAACATTAAGATTAAGCGAATTGCCCTGAAAAGACGTGAGTACGTGGGCTAGTGACTATCATAAGTTTCTAGCCTTTTCGACTTTGATTAGCGGCGCAGGGAATACACCATTGACAAGGACAGTTCTGAAGAATGTTACGATCAGTAACGTATCAAACAAGAATCAACCGCTAACTGACGATCGATTATATCCATCTGGCGCGATGTCGGTGTTTGCAATAGTCAGTTGGGCATTAGGACCCAGCGTTGTACGTGATTTGACTTTAGCACCTCCAGAAGGGTGCGAGATCGAGAGTGTAAACGCATTAGAAACGAATAATGATAGCACGAGTAAAGAAAGGGATAACATCTCAGATGTTAGAAGGAAGTGATGGTGAACGATTGTGAGCTGCTCATACCTCCTTTATACCCGAGAACCCCAAGCCAAGGATCGATGAGGCAATATGGGTTATGACAGGACCTGCTGGAAGAGCTCAGCCTTTTCTTGGCCGATACGAAACCTAAGTGGAGGCGATCGCTCGCTCATTCCACTGAGATTGTTCCTCACAGGAGTAATGCGGTACCCAGACAAAACTGGATACATGGTATATTTGAGACCTGGATCTGGAGAGTCTGAGTGGACTAGATCACTCCTGGTTGTGTTGACGAACAGGAACAAATCAGTTACTGTGCTATGTTGAGCAGGACGGGACGCGCGCCCACCGACGTCGCATAATTCGGGCAGTTAGGAACATCGAAAGAGCGCATGTGTTCGTACATCTGGCGATGAGTAACCACTGCAAGGAGAGCGCATGGAGACGCATCGCATCGATGCAAATGGAGCGACAGTGACATTTATCCTAACAAAAACGAATAAGACTATTGAAGATGGGAGAATTTCAGAGATTCTAAAGTCATACCGTAGGACCAGATCGCGCTGAACAATTGTGCAGTCAGTCAGAATATTCGTTGGCCACACCGATCATCAACTAGGATGGGTAAAGTGATATCTCGTCATGTAACCATCAAGACAATGTCGGCTAGTGAGTTGGCTCTTAACCCCTTGGAAAGCATGACGCGGTGCACAATAATCCTCGAAACAGCATTGGTGCCCGGACGTGCCAGTGTCAGTGTCCCTGCTGACGGAAGAAATTGATAATACTAGCGCGGTGGAGAGTCGGAACTCACTGTCCTTCACGTTTGGGTAGTAAAATTGGTCGGGATAGCACCCTTACAATCGAGACGTTAGGGACTGACGGTAACCTAGCCATGGGAAGCTGACGAAAGGCAGAAGTTGAGGTTGGGCCGCAGAATTAACAGTCCTTGGCGTGGGGAATTTAGACTACATACTTACATACAGGAAAACACGTAATCCACAGGTCAAGCCGGACCTGCCAAGTTGATTACGCCTTTCTCGTGCCAGTATTACGGTCTTTACTACAACAATTGGTCGCTATGTAAATTCGTCAATCTCAATGAGGTCCAGGCCTGTCGATGCAGTCAGACCAATCCTCCTGTCCCTTTGAGATTGAGAAGGAGGGTACGTGAAAACAGCCCCAACCCAAGAGGTGGCAATACTTGCAATGCTCTTGTAGATGATAAAGCGAAGATACAGGAACACGACAGTGAAATGTCGGCATGACAGGTAGGGCTCTGAGGTCAAACCTTCGAGAACTCGAACGCCTTGGTATCAGGGCCACCAATTTGGTCCTTTCAACTCCTTTGTCATTCTGCGAACACAACGGCGCACTTCTTCAAGCTCCTGCTCTTGTGCAGAAAGGACGAGGATGAAGATGGGCTTGAAATAAAACAAGTAGCCAAATTCTGAGTCGGACAACGTAACGTGGCTTCTCCGAGTCAGCCTGACCTGCCAAACCCAAAATTTGGAGTACGGCAGCCGCCATGTCACGCCTGTTCTTGAGGCTGGTTCTGCCCTACGCGTTGTCGTGAGAATCCACGAAACAAACCAGAATGAAAATATGCATTTAGCCGCTTCGTCCCCACTAGCACTGTCGCTTAATATCGACCAGTGTCGTTGCCAAGTGCAATGTTGGACGTGATCGTGCCCGTGAACAGGTCGAGGACTTGGATGTCACGTCGAGGATATAAGAGGATACATCTGCGGTGCGACTCGGATGCCGCTGATGTTCCACCACGAACTTGGGTTGAACTCGTGAATGCCGAGCGCAGGGGCTATAGGTTGAAAGAGACGCAGTTGTAGTGTTCGTTCCTGGTGACGCCAGCTGTCCAGATCGCATCGAGTACTAGAATGAGTAGATGAGGAGGAAAAAGGGTAATCAAGCAGTGACAAGCGGCAACGGATCCGGTAAGAGCAAGAAAACGTAAGACTGAGACCGAAGGCACCATGTTGAGACTATTCACTGACATTAGGCTCTTGAAGGTGGGCTAGTGAGGCAACGAGGTCGGAGATGTTTGGGAAAACCCTGTATAACATTGCATGTCATGTTTGAATTCAGAGCTTAGAATAGACAAAAGTAGAACAAGCGCCAAGGCACAAAGTGAAACTTGAAGACACGTATATGCGTTGTTGCGGCACCCATGCTTAGTGTCATACTCTCATTCGCCATGTTTTCCAGACTGCGTCGAGCACTGGGACGAAAAGGAGGTGAGTAATGGACAAAAGGGCAAGCGCAAGAGTGGTACTGACGAGGAGCAAGAGTCTGCGAATGAGAGGGAGAAAGGCAAGAAGGCGTAAGACCGAGACGAGGTGACCAAAGAGGATACTGACGACGGTTCATCCAAATAGGGCTGCCACGGTGAAGGAGATCCGAATCGACGGCCGAGGTCGCACATATTCAGTCGTATTTACGGCCGATGGGAAACGCCTATTCATTGGTGGAGAAAGGGGAGATATTCGATGTTGGGGGATAGAAAATGAGAGAAAGGCGTCGAGGAAGGCGATGGCCGCGGACGGAGGGTCGGAGGTGTACAGCATTGCGGTGAGTTGGGACAGGAAGTGGGTCGTGAGCGGAGCCAACGGGGGCATCGCTCGGGTGTTTGACGCGGAGAGCGGACAAATCAAGACGGCGCTCGTCGGACATGAAGACACAGTGTACGCAGTCGACGTGTCGCTCGACGGTACGAAAATCGCAACGGGTTCGCTCGACGGCACGGCTCGAATATGGTCGTTCCCGGCTGGTGACGAACTGCACAAGTTGGAGCACAACCTCGCAGTTCACGCCGCGAAATTTTCACCACACGGACTGCTGTTGGCGACCGGAGCGTATCAGTCCGTGTGGGTCTTTCGGTGCAATAGCGGCCATATCCTCGCCTACTTCGAGATTCAGGTCGCTTCTTGGTTCAACCAGTCGGTGGCATGGCACCACAACAACTCGTATCTGTTCGTTGCCTCGGAAGATGGCCACATCTACCATCTGGACATATCGACCGGGAACACGCTTTCAAAATGGCGCATTGATGACTACCATTACCCTGACTGCATCTTCTTGCCGAGTGATAGCACATACATCGCAGCCTCTGCTGGTCCATTCATCTCGTTTTGGGATGCAGCGACGCACGAACGGATCTGGGGCCTCATCGAGCAGTCCAACTACGTGGGGGCCGTGGCCATATCTACAACTCACGACATAGCCGCGAGCGCAGGCAATACCATCACCGTGCGGAGTCTACGCGATATCCTTCCCTCTTACTACTGCGACAATGTGAGTAGCTACTCCATATGACAGCATGACCGTCCTCATCATGAAAAAAAAGACTGTTTGGAATCTACAGTTTGACCTCAGGGACCTCCAGCGTCGCTACGAGATTCAGGCTCGCAGGCTCGCCGATATCCCAAAAATTGTCGCTCTCAGGGCCGAGCTAGACCGTCATAAGCGCTCCGTTGCCACCAAATCAGACGAACTTGCCACCGCGCGCCAAGAACTTGACCAGCTCCCCGATCTCTCGCACGAGCTGGCCCTTGCACGCAATGAGCTCAGTTGGTCCGAAGCTCAAATTCATGGCATCCATCGACAGTACGACGACCAGCTTAGAGAAATTACCTCCGTCGTCGCACACAGCCAACCCGCTTCACCCACTATTCGTCAATACGTCTCCGATGCAGACGCGTCCACCGAACGAGCGATGATACGCACTCTTGAGGAACTCAATACCACTGTTGAACGGATCTCGACGTCAATATCGGCCTATTTCATTCAACACATCAAATCCCCCGACACCGAGCAACAGTCATCCGCCGCGCGACGTGCCTCCAGCTGCGTCTCCGAGTCTCTCATCAAACGCTTACAGACAATTCCACATCATAGTCTACCTCGGTACCTCCCAATCGCACTTCGGGCCTGCCTCACCTCTCACTTGTACTCGATCATTTCCTCGTGGACGAGAGAACAAGGAACAAACAGCCTCATTCGAAATACGTACGAAAGCATACGCCAATCCGGTAAGCTCCGTGATTAACTTACTTTGCGCTTTTCTAAAGGTCACCTACAGACTCACGGATGTTCGCTGCCGATTGGCGATCACTCACCAATCCTAGTTTACCTTGTAGCGATACTGGCATTCTTGTCTCGCACGTTATGCGAGACCTCTCCGGCATTGTCGTCGCCGGGGGCTGCGCCGCGTTCGTGTCCGACACGCAAGCTAAAATGTCTCCCAAGTTCTGGAACGAGATTTCGTCCACTATCTCCGCCGCTGAGACGATCA
>JBBPUM010000324.1:0-19447 GCA_038094695.1 Chiua aff. virens | reverse complement strand
GGTGACACGCTCGATGACGTTGTAGTCCGGGGTCGACCTGGACGAGGAGAACAGGACGAGGACGGCGGCGAGGAGGAGACCCGCGCTGAAGAGTCTCAGTCGTCGGAGTATCATCTCAACACGAATCGGATTAGCTAATAAAACACTCTTCATGGCTAACCGTATCGGTCGCATCGGCGACTGGAACAACACGGACGGTCGCAGCTCGTCCAGGTAGCGCTCGATCTACTCTATGCTAGTATTACTGAGCCATCTCTAGTTCGGGTCGATTCGCGACGCTCTCCTCTCTCAATGCAGGTCCACCCGTGCCACAGATGCCCCCCGATGACGATGACGATGACGACGATCAACCTCGCGAGGGCGAAAGCTGGTTTGCCGGTGGCGAGCGCAGGTCCGTCTTGTGTACCGCCTTGTACCCCCGCTGACGTATTATGCAGTGGTATTTCTGTGCAGAATCCGAACGCACGCGATAACACCCCTGGTGGAAGGATGGTCCAAGACATCCTCCGGCGTGCTGCAGAGTAGGTGCTGAATGGATACGTATGCGATATGTTGACTTGGTACCAGGATGTCTGCTTCGCGAGCATCGCAGCCACTGGCCACAGAGGCGCAGTCGACCGCGTTCAGAGGAGGTGGACACACGCTGGGGAGCGACGAGGTGGACAGCGCGTTCGTTCCCGATCCCGATGCTCAGCAAGGTGGGTGTCACCCTACACGTATGTTCGAATCGTTCACTCGGATACATAAGACAACGAGGAGGAAGAAACTGCCCGACGAAACATTACTTTTTGGCAAAACGGGTTTAGCATCGAGGGGGGCGAGTTTTACAGCTACGCAGATCCTGAGAACGAGCGGCTGTTGGCAGAGATCAACACGGGGTATGAACTCGTGTCCGTCGTGATATTGCACTAACGTGTCTTACAGGCGTGCACCCGTGTCTGTGCTGAACGTGAGACCGGGGCAGCCGGTCGAGGTCATCGTGTCGAAGCGCACGACGGAAGACTACGTGCCAGAGAAACGGGCATTCGAGGGATCTGGGAACCGACTTGGGTCTCCGGTGCCAGTACCGGTCTCGGTGAACGTACCGGGCTCGTTCCCTGCATCATCGTCGAGTCACCCGGAGAGGGCGAGCATGACGACGCTGTTCGAAGTGGATCAGGCACTGCCGACGACGACGGTGCAGATCCGGTTGGCAGATGGAACAAGGTACGTCGCGGGCGTGGCATGTGATCATCACTCACGTCGGTGCAGGATGCCATGCCGTATGAACCTCACCCACACGGTCGGGGATATCCGTAGTTTCATCAATGCGTACGTGGTCTTTGATGGGTGAACGTGTGCTGACGTGCACGCAGATCGCGACCCGAGAACGCTGCTCGGGCGTACACGATTGGGACGACGTTCCCGAACCGGATTCTCGACGACGACAAGGAGACGATCGAACTGGCAAAGTTGGCGAACAGCGTGGTGGTGCAGCGGTGGGTCTAATAAATATAGAAAGTAGTTCTCACGATTTTGTGTGTAAACCTTGTATTAGTAAACTCTGTTTTTTCTGTAATCGACGATCATGGCCCCGTTCACAAAGCCGGAGGCCGTCTTGAAGCAGGCAGAGGGTCTCGTCTCCGTCGGGCAGAACCATGCCGCACTCCAGTCCCTCACAGAGATGTTCTCCTCAAAACGCTTCCGCTCGACACCGCTCCCAGCACTCGAACCCATCCTCATCCGCTTCGTCGAGCTCTGTGTCGACATGCGCAAGGGCAGGACAGCAAAAGAGGGCCTCATGCAGTACAAGAACATTGCCCAGAACGTCAACGTCGCCTCCATCGAGGTCGTGATACAGCGCTTCCTTGCGCTCGCAGACGGCAAGGTCCAGGAGGCACAGGAAAAGGCCGACAAGGCTGTCGCAGTCGATGTCGACGATCTCGAGGCAAGCGAAACTCCAGAGAGCATCCTCCTCGGTGCGGTCAGTGGCGATCAGAGCAAGGATCGCACCGATAGGGCCCTTGTGACTCCCTGGCTCAAGTTCCTCTGGGAAAGTTATCGGACCTCGCTCGAGACGCTCAAAAACAACGCCCGGCTCGAGGCAATATACCAGGTCTGCTTCCCCCCCTGCCCTACCACTTCACACCTTCACACTCTCCCCTTTTAGCAAGTCGCCCAGCAAGCATTCCGGTTCTGTCTCAAGCACCAGCGCAAGGTCGAGTTCCGTCGTCTGTGCGAAACCCTTCGTCTCCATCTTGCCAATGTCGCCAAGTATGCACATCAAGCGCACGCCATCAACCTCTCCGACCCAGAGATCCTGCAACATCATCTGGATACTCGGTTTGCACAGCTCAATACTTCTGTCGAACTCGAGCTATGGCAAGAGGCCTTCCGTTCCGTCGAAGATGTTCACAACCTTCTCACCATGGCCAAAAAGGCGCCCCGTCCTGCCATGATGGCCAATTATTACGAGAAACTCACAAAAATCTTCCTCACCAGTGGCAATTCGCTGTACCATGCCGCTGCATGGGGTCGCTATTATGCCATCGTCACCAGTATAGGCGGTAGATCCGAAGAGGAGATGAGCCGTCTCGCCGGTCAAGTCCTCGTCAGCGCTCTTGCCGTCCCTGTCGGTCAACATAACGACGAGGATGACAGTCGATCCAAGAGCACACGACTTGCTGCCCTTCTTGGCCTTACCAAAGCACCCACCCGGGCCGGTCTCCTAAAGGATGCTGTAAGTCTGGCTATTCCAAGTATGTCCCTGTGCTGATCATGTTTAGCTTTCGAGAGACGTCCTTCGACTCTCTCCCACCCCTATCAAGACACTCTACAACCTGCTCGAAGCATCCTTTGACCCCCTGACCCTCTGCGCTTCTACCGCACCGATCCTTTCCACCCTCTGTGCCAGCGACACTCCCTATGCTGGATACCGCCCACTGCTCTCACGTGCCCTCCTCTCCCGTCTGCTCAATCAGCTCTCCCAAGTCTACAGCACCCTCAAAGTCACCACGTTCCTCGAGCTTGTCAAGCCCCTCGACGACTTTGGCGCTGAACAAGTGGAAGCCTATCTCATGGGCTGCGCCCGCCGTGGTGAACTTCGGATCCGTGTAGATCACGCCACCGAGACGATCTCGTTCATCGACGAGCCCTTTACACAGCCCGACGAGTCGAGCATCGCAGGGCCTAGCACCGGCTCACCTCAGGACACCACCATCCAGCCCTCATCGAGCGAGCTCGTACGGAACCGCCTGAGCACGCTCGCCACAGTGCTCCACAATGCCGCGCGCGTGATAAACCCGCCGCCGGTGTTGACCCCCGAGGAAGAGGTTGCACGACAAGACTCTCAGTTTGCGGAGCTTGTGGCGGCTGCCAACGCCGAACGCCGAGCGCTCTCTCTGCGGAGATCCATCGTCGCACGTCGTAGAGAGCTCCTTTCTGAGTTGAGCGTACGCAAGGAGAAGGAGGAAGCATCTCGCCGTGCCGAGCTCACGCGGAACAGGAAGATCGCAGAGGAAAGAAAAGAAAAGGAAGACGCACGGAAGAAGGAGCTCGAGCGTGCCAGGCGGGAAGTCGAGTCGATCCGAACAGAGGAAGCCAAGAAGCTCGCACAAGATCTGATGAAGCGTGGCAAGCTCAATGTGTCTATCACCGTACGTTGGGACCCTTACTCTTCGTGTCCCCCAGCTCACCCGCTTTTTTTTTGGCAGGACATGGAAGACCTGAGCAAAGATCGGCTGATGCGTCTGCAAGTCGAACAAATCGAAAAAGAAAAAAAGGACTTGAACGAACGACTACGGATCGCAGCCAAACGAATCGACCACATCGAGCGTGCTTACCGCAAAGAAGAACGCCCCCTCCTCGCCCAAGACTACGCCGAACAACAAGCGACCGATCGGGCCACGTTTGAAGAGCTCCAAAAAGCCCGGATCGAGAACAGCCTCGCGGTACATAACCAAGCGGTCGCGGCCAAGAAACGGCTGGGTCGGATGGAAGACGAGTTCAGGGCACATCGCGAGACGCTGCTCGCAGCCCGCTCCGAGGACTACAAACGCCGCAAAGCGATCGCAGAGCGAAAGATGGCGGAAGAAAAGGATGCACGACGGCAAGCCCACCTGGCCCAGCTCGAAGCCGAACGACAACGGCGCGAAGAAGAAGAGGCAGCGGCGCGCAGAGCAGAGGAAGAACAGCGCCGTGCCGAGGCGGAACAGCGGGCGGCGGAAGAAGCCGAGGCAGAGCGGAAACGCCAGGAGGAAGAACGGGCGGCGGAGCAGCGTCGACAGCGTGAGGCCGAGCGTGCGGCGGCTGCGGAGGAAGCGAAGAAGAAGGCACAGCGGGAGGCGGAGGCGGAGGAACGGGCACGGTTGCGCGCGCAGACGAAGGCGGCGCCGCCTGCAGGGCCGACAACAGCACTTCCGCGTAGTGAGGGTGGGTGGCGAGCGCGCACTCAGCTGCAGGCGCAAGCTGGTGGACCTGTGCGTTCAGAGAGTCCAACGCCGTCTCCACTCAGTGCTGGTCCACCCAAGACCGGTACGGCCGGGGGATGGCGGCAACGTGAAGCTGAGAAGAAGATGGGTCTGGGCGTGCGCCCCGAGTCGCCCAAGGTGACCAGCCCGGCGCTGCCTGAGAAAAAGGACGCAGATGGGTTCGAGACGGTGCCGGAGAAGAAGGGGGTATGGCGGTCAAGGCGGGTTCAAAATCAGTCTTAGTGTGTTGGTGTGTGTGTCTTTTTTTTCGGTTTGCCCAATACCATCGAGTAGATGCGGTCGCGTGCTTAGAGTACTTACATGCATAACTTTTCGGTATCGGTAATGAGATGCTGCTGATCGAGTGGTAATCTCCATTTTATCTTAGTAGTCTCTTCGCTGAGCAAGATCCCACGCCAGACGTCGACTTCGTATAGTCCCACTGAGTTAAGTGAAGTGAAGTGACACTATGTACATGCACAGCATGTAAATTTCGCTAGTTAAAAAGACTTGAACATCCCAAATCCGTTGTGTCATCGTCGGTGTCTTATCTTTCGTGTAAGAAGGCATTTCATAGGAACGTTGTTTCTCCGCCGTACAGCTTGCCAACACTCCCACGGATGCGGCTGCACCTTAAGTTACATCGAGTCATTGGGTTGCAATGTCGCTGCAGCACTTTTGCAGGGGTACCTTGCGGGTTGCCAAGAACTACACCAAGGGCTATTCGGATACGCAAGCCAAGGTCCGGAACGCCACGTCAAACGATCCATGGGGGCCCTCGGGTACGCAGATGCACGAGATTGCGCAGTTGAGCTATAACCAGTACGTCGGACTATGTCCCCCCACCACTCCCGTGGCGTGCTTCGTGCACTCGCGGGTTGTACCGCTGACTCTAACCAATTTTCTCCATACAGGAGCGACTTCGTCGAAATCATGGACATCCTCGATAAGCGATTGAACGACAAGGGAAAGTGTTGGAGACATGTGTTCAAGGCGAGTGTTCACCCCGCTTGGGCATTACCAGCCATTCGTTTTTCATGATTGGCTGAGGGTACTTGCAGTCTCTTACGGTGCTCGATTACCTGTTGCACGCTGGGCCGGAGAACGTTGTGCGGTACTATCGGGATTATCTGTACGTCATAAAGACGCTCAAGGAATTCCAGCATGTGGATGAGGATGGCAAGGATTGTGGAGCCAATGTGCGGCACAAGGCCAAGGATATCTCGAACCTTTTGGGCGATGTCGGGCGCCTTCAGGAAGAGCGGAGGAACCACGCTCGGACGACCAGAGAGCCCCTGGGTGTGGAAGAGCGTGCCACCCGACTGAGTGAGGAGGGAGAGGCCAAGCGAGACAAGGCTGTCGAGGATTCCAACGTTGCCGCGTTGTGCGATGATCAGTCTCATCTGTATGTGTTTTTCTCCCTGAGGGTTTTTCATTTATTGAATTCGCTCCCAATATTTAGCCCGTCATCTGCGAACACCCACGAACTCACCAGATCCCGAGATGACGCTGATGCCCTTATTTGGCAGAGGTATCACTGCAACGCCTTGTATACTCAGGGTCGCATCAACGATGCCGCACGGTTACTTCTGGAGATGCCGGGGAGTACAAGTAATACCGCGAAGACGCACAAGGTGATCGCCGGATGGCACCCGGGTGAGTTTGGTATCACGACTGAGACAGGATTATCCAAATTGTTGCAGATTCGCTAATGCAACAGAAATTATCTGGTGACATGAGCCATGATGAGCAAGCACATTGGCAGTGGATGCTTGGTAACTGTAATCCCTGATATACAGTGAATGACTTTTTACTGTCCACCCAGGCTTTCGACAACGGTGCAGTCATCGACTTGCGAAGCTTGGTGATACTGCAATGGAGTCCCATAGGTATCACGAAGCCGTGGAGCAATTCTCGACCATCTTATCTCTCGACCCTGCCAACCGCGTCGAAATCCTCATCAAACGCAGCAAGGCACGACTCTTTGCAAGTTCGTGGGAGGACGCGTTGTGTGATGCTGATGAGGTGGGTCTATCTATCACATTTCAAATCAAGTTCAGCTGTACGGTACGCAGGTCATCAAATCAGACCCATCATCACATCTCGGTTACGAGCAGAAACATGCGGCATTACATGTAGGGAAGCAATATACAGAGGCTGTCGATGCCTTCCATGCGATGCTTGCAGTATTGAAGAAATCTCCTGGTGAGCCCTCCTTCGACGTCCATACGGCCACACGTTTGAACTATTTACCGAATAATAGATCTCCGCACTCAATATATTGATGTTACACCCATTATTCAGGAAGATCTTAAGAAGACTCTTTCTGACTTACCCCGCGTGCTCATTGATACTGCCAGCGGTCACCTGTACGACAAGGAACAACAAATAGCGGCTTTCAAGAAATTCCCAGTCTATGACGAACTACGGTCTTCAATGACCACTCGGCTCTCATTGGATCGTCGCCGTATCGAGAGAGAGGTGCAAGAATTTTATAGATACGTCATGCTATCCCACAGGTGGGAGGAGCATGGTGAACCCTGCTATCAAACAGTTCAGAGCACCCCGGTCTACGAGCTCCAAGTATCCTCCCCAAACAGCAAGCTACAGAGATTCTGCGAAATTGCACGTGATTTTGGGTTCCGCTGGGCGTGGTCAGACACGTGCTGTATTGATAAAAAAGACATCGTGGTGTTGCACGAATCCCTTGTTGCCATGTTCACGTGGTATCGTGGATCTGCTCTTACGCTCGTTCACCTACAGGACGTCTCGTCACAGAAGCCTGGTGCCCTTCAGGAGAGCGTGTGGAATGAGCGTGGATGGACATACCAAGAATACGTGGCTGCTGAGACAGTCCAGTTCTATAGCAGGGACTGGAAGCCTTACCTAGGACTGGATGTCTTCAACCATAAAGAATCACCCACCATCATTGCGGAGATGGAAAAAGTATCGCAGGTTTCTGTGAAGGAACTAGCGACACTCCAACCGGGTCTTAACAGAGTCCGCGAGAAACTCTTCTTGGCTGCAAGGCGTCAAACTACATTGGCGGAAGACGCTGCATATTCATTGCTAGGTATTTTTAGTGCCACCATCCCGATAAGATATGGGGAGGGAAAGTGTGTGGCGGTGGGACGTCTTCTGGAACAGGTTCTGACTGGTTCAGGTGATGTGACTATCCTTGCCTGGACTGGACCTGCAGGAGATTACAACAGTTGCCTACCGCCGGACCTCACGGCTTACAAACAACTTGTTCCACCACACATTCCATGTCTCGATATCAAAGAGACGACGCAAATCGCCACCACATTGGAATCATCTTTGTCGGAGTCTGATCTTACCTCTGTCGTACCACTCTATCACCGATTCAATGAACTTCCTCCACCGTCCCTCAACTCCAGTCGCCTCCAGCTCTCTGGCCTCGCTTTCCCGGTCACTGGACTGATAGGAACCCAGGGTGTTTATCATGGGACGGCCACCGCACTTGGGAATGTGGAGATCAAGACCGCAGATGACCTCTCCAAGATGAAGCGTCTACTATTATTCCATCCATGGATCTGTGCACTCCTCGACCAAGATTTCTCTGATGATGATGATGATGCTGTTTGGGTTGATGATACTACCCGGGCGCTACGTCTGGTTGCTCGTCTCAGGCAACCGTTTGGAGCATTATTACTTGCACAGGTGTCTCGCGCGCAATACCGACGCGTTGCGACCGATAGTTTGATCATGGTCCAGGTCCGTGAGGACATTTTATTGTCCTACTTTGACAAAAGCATCACAACGGTCATAATACAGTAGATGAGTGTCTTTATCTCACTTGGCCCTCAAGCATCGTGAATGACGGCATTCTCTTCAATGTCTGCATTTTATAACTCTCTCATGAACTCGGTATGCATGAATCCATTGAAAGGATACTCGTCCCATTTACTCGCATGAATCATGTAATATAGCTACTAGTATCTTGATACGGACAGCAATACATCTCTACCCTCTGCCCTGCCAGCCACTCTCTCCTTGACGACGACTGAGCACTTATGTATATAGTAGCTTCTCTAACGGTACAATCCGCTCCTGACGAGGTTGAAACTTACATGCAAGTCCCGCGTTACGCAGTCTTTTTTTTTTTTTTGAAGAGATGTCTTGCAGACATGGCTGACCCACTGGCAGCTACATGGAAGTTGGAGACAATGCTTGGCACTTTCAAATAGATGACATGCACTCATGGAATCCAGAATACTATGGAGAGTGCGAAAATCATTGACTCTTCTACTCGTAAACAGTAGCTCTACCAAGTTGCTAGAAGGTGACTACCAGATAATTTATACCCTTACGTGCCCACATTCTTCATCACTGTCTAAACCTCATACTCTTCAAAAACCCATACCTTGAACCATTTCCTGAGGGAGTGGGCTGTGAAAGGCTGTGCTGTACGTCGTGTTCTTATGGCAAATCCTGGACTGCGCCTCGGCTGACGATGCGTCGTAGTAAGAGTTGTGATTCGGCGGATACGCCCGGCCTGGCCTGGGCGCAGCAGTGCTGTGCGCAGCAACCACAAGTCAGATGTACAAAATTCTCTGTTCCCAGCCAATTAGTGACGTACGTTTCTACGATTACTATTGAGCAAGGGAAGTTCGTGGTCCAATGACAAGAAAGTAATCCGACACGCAAAAACGGCATACTAGAGCTTTGCATCCGGACGCAGGTAGTACATGCAAGATCTTTCTATCAAGCTGCCGGTGCGTGCAGACATTGTCAATTGTGACCATCGTTGAACATGTAAGGTATCGCATCAACGCACCTCAGGTACGTAGATGATGTGAGACTGGCCTCGCATGGTTCGAGTCGCTGGTTGTGTGAGATCCCCCATCTTCAACGCGCCAAAATGTGAACATCAAGCCGCGCTAACCCCAAGATCCTCCAACATCGCTCGGACGACGCCGACGCTACCGACGACGGCGGATGCAAATATGGTTGGCAGACAGAACAAGGTACGTCACGAGGGTGACATCTGACCATGGCTCGCGTCAGTGCAGAATGCCATAGTATCCGTAGCTTCATCAATGCGTACGTGGTCTTTGATGGTGTGAACGTGTACTAACGCGCATGCAGATCACCACCCGAGAACGCGACCCAGGCATACACGATTGGGACGACGTTCCCGAACCAGATTCTCGACGACGACAAGGAGACGATCGAACTGGCAAAGTTGGCGAACAGTGTGGTGCGATGGGTCTAATAAATATAGAAAGTAGTTCTCACGACTTTGTTTGTAAACCTTGTATTAGTAAACTCTGTTTTTTCTGTAATCAGCCGTCCTGCCAGAAGCAGGCAGATCTAGACTCGTCTCCGTCGATCAGAGCCTGCGGATGGGCCGCACTCCAGTCCCTCACGGAGACGTTCTCCTCCAAGCGCTTCCGCTCGACGCCGCTCCGAGCACTCGAACCCGTTTCGTCGAGCTTGCATTGACATGCACAGGGGCAGGACAGCAAAAGAGGGCCTCATGCAGTACAAGAACATTGCCCAGAACGTCAACGTTGCCTCCATCGAGGTCGTGATACAGCGCTTCCTTGCACTTGCAGACGGCAAGGTCCAAGCAAGCATTCCGGTTCTGTCTCAAGCACCAGCGCAAAGTCGAGTTCCGCCGTCTGTGTGAAACCTTTCGTCTCTATCTTGCCAATGTCGCCAAATATGCACATCAAGCACACGCTATCAACCTCTCCGACCCAGAGATCCTGCAGCATCATCTAGACACTCGGTTTGCACAGCTCAACGCCTCTGTCGAGCTCGAGCTATGGCAAGAGGCCTTCCGTTCCGTCGAAGACATTCACAACCTTCTCACCACGACCAAAAAGGCGCCCCGTCCCGTCATGATGGCAAACTATCACGAAAAACTCACGAAGATCTTTCACAAGTGGCAATTCCCTGTACCATGCCGCTGCATGGGGTCGCTATTACGCCATCGTCACCAGAACTGGCGGTAGATCCGAAGAGGAGATGAGCCGTCTCGCCGGCCGAGTCCTCGTCGGCACTCTTGCCGTCTCTGTTGGGCAACATAACGACGAGGATGACAGTCGATCCAAGAGCACACGACTTGCTGCCCTTCTCGGTCTTACCAAAGCACCTACCCAGGCCGGTCTCCTAAAGGATGCTGTAAGTCTTGTCGTTCCGAATATGTCCCTACGCTGATCATGTTTAGCTCTCGAGAGATGTCCTTCGACTCTCTTCCATCCCCATCAAGACACCGTACAACTTGCTTGAGGAGTCCTTTGATCCCCAGACCCTCTGCGCCAGTGACACACCCTATGCTGCATATCGTCCACTACTCTCACGTGCCCTCCTCTCCCGGAGTCTGCTCAATCAGCACTCTCAAAGTGACCACGTTCCTCGAGCTTATCAAGCCCCTCACTTGGAACTCGAGCGTGCCAGACGGGAGGTCGAGACGATCAGAACAGAGGAAGCCAAGAAGCTCGCGCAAGATCTGATGAAACGTGGCCGGCTCAACGTATCTATCGCCGTACGTTGGACCTCCCTCTCCATGTCTCCCTGCTCACTCCGTTTTTCTTTGCAGGACATGGAAGACCTGAGCAAAGACCAACTGATGCGTCTGCAAGTGGAGCAACTTGAAAAAGAAAAGAAGGACTTGAACGAACGACCACGGATCGCAGCCAAGCGGATCGACCACATCGAGCGTGCCTACCGCAAAGAAGAACGTCCCCTACTCGCCCAAGACTACGCCGAACAACAAGCCACCGATTGAGCCACGTTTGAAGAGCTCCAAAAAGCCCGGATCGAAAACGGCCTCGCAGCACACAACCAAGCGGTCGCGACCAAGAAACGACTCGGTCGGATGGAAGACGAGTTCAGGGCGCATCGCGAGACGCTGCTCGCAGCCCGCTCCGAGGACTACAAACGCCGCAAAGCGATCGCAGAGCGCAAGATGGCGGAAGAAAAGGACGCACGACGGCAAGCCCACCTGGCTCAGCTCGAAGCCGAACGACAGCAACGCGAAGAAGAAGAGGCAGCGGCGCGCAGAGCAGAGGAAGAACAGCGCCGTGCCGAGGCAGAACAGCGTGCGGCGGAAGAAGCCGAGGCAGAGCGGAAACGCCAGGAGGAAGAACGGGCGGCGGAACAGCGTCGACAGCGTGAGGCCGAGCGTGCGGCGGCTGCGGAGGAAGCAAGGAAGAAGGCGCAGAGGGAGGCGGAGGCGGAGGAACGGGCACGGTTGCGTGTGCAGACGAAGGCGGCGCCGCCTGCAGGGCCGACAACAGCGCTCCCGCGGAGTGAGGGTGGGTGGCGAGCGCGTACTCAGCCGCAGGCGCAGGGTGGTGCCCCTGTACGCTCTGAGAGTCCCGCGCCGTCCCCGCTCAGTGCTAGTCTACCCAAGATCGGTACGGCCGGGGGATGGCGGCAACGTGAAGCTGAGAAGAAGATGGCTCTGGGCGTGCGCCCCGAGTCGCCCAAGGTGACCAGCCCAGCGTTGCCTGAGAAAAAGGACGCGGACGGGTTCGAGACGGTGCCGGAGAAGAAGGTGTGGCGGCAGAAACGGCTTCAAAATCAGTCTTAGTGTGTTGTTGTATGTGTCTTTTTTTCGTGTTGTCCAATACCATCGAGTAGATGCGGTCGCGTGCTTAGAGTACTCACATGCATAACTTTTCGGTATCGGTAATGACATGCTGCTGATCGGGCGGTGATCGATTGATCGTACGTGTAGCCTCACGCTGACAAGGTAACTTTCAGTGGTTGCGAGTACCCTATTGATTCTCTATCCCTACCCCTCCCCCGACAAACCATGCCCAATTCTATGCTCAACCCCCAAGTTTACTCCGGTCCTAGTAGTAAACTCGTCGTGTCGTTTGACATCGGCACAACATTTAGCGGCGTTTCGTACTGTCCCTCAGACCAGGATCAGTCCCTGAGATTTTCGGCGTTAACAAGCAAGCTCTCCACTGGTCTTGTTGTGATTGATACTCACCCTCCGTAGGTTCCCTGGATTTGGTGATACCTATGGCAACTGCAAGATTCCGTCCCTCTTGTACTATGACGAGCACGGTGATCTGAAAGCTGCCGGCGCTGAGGTGCTTGTGGAAGCCAACGAACAATCCGCACGGGAGGAAGGATGGACAAAAGCTGAGTGGTTCGTTCCCAGTTGCACTGGTGCATTTGGCCTTGATCGTGCTTATGAATCCAACCCAGGTGGAAGCTTCATCTCTGCCCAAAACATTTAGTCTCGTCCATTGATATAAAAGATGGTCTCCCCCCACTCCCACCCGGAAAAACCGCCATAGATGTCCTAGCTGATTTTATCAAGTATCTCTTCCAGTGTGCCAAGAACTATATCGAAGAGCGTCATCCATCCACCTGGCCATCCTCCGAAGACTCTATCGAGTATATTTTTACCCATCCAAATGGCTGGGAGGGAATACCACAGCAGCTATACCGCCGAGCAATCGTGCATGCTGGTCTGATTCCTCTTGAGGGACAGTCTCGTGTCTACATGCTGACAGAAGGGGAAGCAAGTCTTCATTTTTGCGTCCCGAATCTTCTCAACTTAGATACGGCCAATCAAGCTGGCCCTCAAGGGGTCGTCATCATCGATGCTGGTGGTGGGACCGTTGACTTGAGCATGTTTTCAATGACGACCGACCCGGTGTCCTGCAACGAGACCGCTCCACCTGAGTGTACGCAAAAGTCGAGAACTGAAGGAATTATGCTCATTCCTCGATGATTTTCAGGTCGATTGCAAGGTTCTGTTTTTGTTACTCAGCGAGCTCTGGATCTCTTGCAAAGTTGGTAACATATCCCTCGTTGCTTTATCGGTGTAACTGAAAAGCACACACAGAGAAATTGGGAGGTTGGAATCATACCAGCGATGAGGATATGGACGAATTCACCCGCGAATTCGACTCGTCTACGAAGTTGATCATCAAAACTAATCAAGAACCAGCTTACGTTAGAGTTGCCGGTCGTCGCTATACTAATGCAACATATGGTATCAAACTTGGGAAGTTGCGACTATCGGGGTAGAATTTGGCTCGCTCTCTCTCCTCTTCATGGTTGCCTGACTCACATTCCCCAGTGAAGAAGCCACTGGCTTATTTGATGCTTCTATCGATGCCATCATTAACGCCTTTGAGCAACAAGAGAAGCATGCCACGATCCCCATCACGGTGGGTATTATCTTCTTGCAATGAATCATTCCACTTATATTTGTCTCTAGGTGGCATTTCTCGTCGGTGGACTTTCAGCAAACGATTGGCTGTGGTCTTGGCTCCGGTTGTACTTCGAGGGTAGGAACGTCAAGATTTATCGTCCGGATAATCACATGTATGTACTTGATGGATACTGCTTGAAACAGAGGTTTTCTGATGCCTCTGGCAGCAATAAGGCGGTTGCGCAGGGGGCTGTTTTATCTCACACCGACCCTAAAAACCATTTGGTTGCTTCGCGCGTTGCACGCGCAACCTATGGGGTGGTCTGTGCGCTTCTTGTCAAGGAAGATGATATAGAGCACGTTCTCAGAAGGGCCTACTGGGAAGAAGACCCCTCAGGAGATCGTTACGTTCCAGGGTTCTTTGAGGCAAAGCTTCACAGGGTAGGCTCCTTCGACGAACGCATTGCGAGGTGATAACGGCGAACTAATCTCATGGACAGGGCGACCGAGTTAGTAAGGAGATGGAGTTTCGTGAATCATTTTCACTTATCGAAAGTGATCCGAAAAACTTCGGCGCTCAGATCGTGCCCCTGGTGTGCTACAGAGGCAATGCATCAGCCCCACAGTGGGTAGACCGAGATCGCGGTGGGCCCTACATCACAAACCTCATTTTCTTCATTCTGATGGCCACCGTCGCAGCATCCTTCTCCATATTCTGTATTATTCAGGTGGACCTAAGCCAGGCGATTAAAGATTTGGTCAAAAGAAGCGCTTCTGGCAAAGTTTGCTATCAACTGGATTATGTTGTGATTGTACACTTTAGCTTCACAGAACTCAAAGCCTTCTTAGGGTGGAAGGCACTTGCTCTGTACTACCTCTACCGACACGGTACCGTTACCAGCGAGGGAGATCGCAGATCGAGGAAAAGTAAGCCTCAATGAATGCCTTTCCGTACTAGTATCTCATGCATGCACCAGAGTTCCAGCGGCTGTCTCGTTTCCTGACTAATTAATGACTGCTGTTTCCGGTGCTAAAGTAACACACTTTACTGACGTCACGAGTTCATCTTACATCTTTCCTTGGTTCAAGATTGTTCAATTTCTTTTCGCCGAGGCGCTTGCGTTCCCACCAGAGCATAACTACGCATATGTGTTGAGACTCGATCTCAAGCTACGATGCTGTGCCAATGTAACAATGTCCTTGCTAATTTCAGGATTCCTGCCAGTGGGACTCCCACATAGGTGACCCACTAGCACTGAGGTCCAGAGGTTATCTTAGATCGGTTCGAAGGGCCTCGTCGGGTTGTTCCATCATGATGCTTCTCGTTTCCACATCGTGTTTGTTAAGCAATTATCCTTGTGGGGCAAACGCCCCGGGCTGGTCCTTGGGTCCCAGGATGGGATAGTGCCAGTGGTTCTGGGACCTCCGGACCCTTGGGAAAGTTTGAGGACGCTGTCGATAAGGGTGGCTTGTGGCCATATTCCCATTCTTTGTGCTCTGCCGAACAGAGTCTTCTGTGGAAAAGCAGAATGAATTTCCCCTGGGAATTGACATAGCCAGTATCGCCGATCTGGAGACTTTTACTCTTGTTTGCTTTCTTAAGCCCTACCCCCGGTAACGGGTTGCGCAGAGGGTAACCATACTTTTGACACTGTTGCAGATTAGTTGTGCATGCATACTGCAGCCTGCAGGACATTTGATATATTGAGACTTGGTGAAGTCCGCAGAGCAGGTAGCAGTAAGCTCTAAGTTGGGGAAATTGCTGAACTACTGACACGAGTTAGTTAACAACGGCCTTGAATCTTATCATGGGGCCCCGGTTCCCAGCGAGGGGGCAAAGAGCACCAAACTTTCTCAGAAGATATTGAATCTTATGTGTACATGACACGAGATGAGTGCGGTGTAGACGGAATATGTGTGTAGTAATAGTTGCAGCATGGTGCTATAAGCTCGGATGGGTACATACTGGTAGTAACTGGAGAACAAAGATCATGTTGACATTGGAAGCAGCGAAACACGGTGCCATTCATTCTTCAAACAAAACAGTTGCTGGAACTCTAATGCGTGCAATTAGATGGTGCAGAAAGCCAAATTCGCCGAGGCACACCTTTGTTCCCCTCGCTAGCATTGGTATTGGTTAGCACTATTGCAAAGTAAATGGCGTGAGGCGCTAACTCACCTTCGTCTTCCAACCCAGTTCCGCTTTAAGCTCCGTGAAACCAAAGTAGACGATGACAGCGTAATCTAGTCGATAATACACCCGGCCGGAAGCTGTCCTCTTGACTAAATCTTTTGCTGCCTTGCTTAGATCCACCTGAATAAAACAGAACACGGAGAAGCATACTGCAGTGCAGATCATCAGAACGGAGGGAAAGAAAAACATGTTGCAAGACTCACGGCGATCTTGATCTACCCACTTCGGAGCCGACTCTGTACCCCTGTGGCACACTAGAGGCACAATCTGCATGCCAAAGTCCTTAGGATTGCTTTCTGTCAGTGAGAACGATTCCCGGAACTGCATCTCCTCGGTAACCCGTTCGCCCTGTCAATGATATCAGTGGATTGCTGTCAATATCCATTTACTCTTCGAGGGACTCACTTTGCGAAGTTTTGCCTCAAAAAATCCTGGAACGTAACGATCCCCCGTAGGATCTTGTTCCCAGAAGGCCTTCCTACGAGCGTGCTCTTCGTCATCCTCTTTGACAGGAAGTGAACAGACCACGCCATACGTGGCACGCGCAACACGCAAGGCGACCCGATGGTGTTCGCGGTCGATATGGGATAAAACTGCCCCGTTTGCAACGGCTTTGTTACTGTGAGAGACTCCTCAACAAATCTACTTGAGTTGGTACCATCAAGGACATACGTGTGGTTGTCGGGACGACAGATTTTAATTTTCTTAGCCTCGAAGTACGACTGGAGCCGACACCACAGCCAATCGTTTGTTGCAAGTCCACCGACGACAAATGCCACCTGGAGAAAAAGATAAATACGACGATTACATAATTCCAAGAAGCTAAAACCCACGGTGATGGGGGTCCATCACTGGAACTCAAATTTATTGCTAGTGCAATGTAACCGAATTGTCAACCCCAAAAAGACCACAATCGGGTGCAGTATGCCAAGTGGGTTGCTAACTGGGTTGTAAGCGCATATAACGCTATGTCGCCTTGCCAATCACGCGAACATGGTAGTAGTTGAGGAATAACATTCCAATCTGCAGCTCATGCTGCTGCATTACATTACTTTGTAACTTGTCAATACATATCTTTCGAGTTTACAATGACAAAGAATATGAGGCTGAGTTTGCAGGGTCCTCAAATTCTTGTCTAGATTTGCCACACAAATTGGTAGCTGGTCACACTTTGGTTGCGATTGCCAACGTCAGGTATTTATGCAGACCAAGTTATATGGCTGAAAGATGACAATGTATTTCGCTGTCTTGCCAATAAGCAGTACTGTGAGACACCCATTGCGCATCCTCGCATCCTCACTTCACTGTCCTTGCTCTCCTTGTCACGTCCTCGTCGGTGAGGTGACACAAGGGGGGTGGAGGCGCCATGGTCGGTCAGGTCGTTGTCGTTATTCACGTCCTCATCATCGCGTCCTTGGCACGGGAGGGCACTGGCAAGGTGGAGGTGTCATCGTTAGTTGTTGCCCTTGTTCTTGAGAGGCATGAGGTGGCATGAGGAGGGAGGCGGAAGCACTATCGTCGGTCGTCACCCTTCGTCATCGGGGAGGATGAGATGGAAGCGCCGTAGTTGGCTGTCGTCCTCGTTGTTGAAGGGGACAAGGTGGAGGTGCCATCGTCAGCAATCGTCGTTGAGGGAGTTGGGGTGGAGGCGTTGTCATCGGCCGTTATCCTTGTTAAGGGGGACGAGGTGGAGGCACTACCGTCAGTCGTCATCCTTGTCATTGGAGTGAAGGTGCTGCAGTCGACCGTCGTCCTCTTTGTTGAAGGTGACGAAGTGGAGGTATTATCGTCGGCCATTATCCGCACTGTTGAAGGGGACGAAGTGGAGACATCATCATCGGTCGTTGTCCTCATTGCTGAGGGGGACAAAATAGAGGCGCCGTCGCCGGCCATCGTCCTCGTTGAGGGGGACAAGGTGGAGGCACCGTCGTCGGTCGTCATCCTTGTTTTTGAGGGGGGGTGAAGTGAAGGTATTATCATCGGCCATTATATGTGTTGTTGATTCAAGGGGACAACTTGAAAGTGGAAGCATCATCGTCGACCTTTGTCCTTGTTGTTGAGGGGGACGAAATGGAGGTGCTGTCGTCGGTCGTCATCCTTGTTTTTGAGGGATGAAGTGGAGGTATTGTCATTGGCCGATGTCCTTGCTGTTGAAGGGGCCAAAGTGGAGGCATCATTGTCGGCCGTTGTCCTTGTTGTTGAGGGGGACGAGGTGGGGGTACCATCATTGGTCGTCATCCTTGTTTTTAAGGGGGACGAAGTGGGGGCATCATTGTTGGTCGTTGTCCTCATTGTTGAGGGACGAGGTGGATGCACCGTCGTCGGTCGTCATCCTTGTTGTTGAGGGGGATGAAGTGGAGGTATTATCGTTGGCCGTTGTCCTCATTGTTGAGGGGGACAAGATGGAAGCACTATCGTCAGCGATCATCCTGATTGTCGAGGGGAATACTAAGGCAGAGGTGCTGCATCGGCCGTTGTCCTCGTTGTTGAGGGGGATAAGATGGGGGCGCCATCATCGGCCATCGTCCCTGTTGTCGAGGAGAATGAAGTGAAGACATCGTACTCGGCCATCATCGCTGTCGCCATTCATCCTCGGCGTCCTCACTTCGTAATCCTCATCGCCGTCGTCGGATGAGGTGGCACGGGGATGGTGAGCTGGAAGCGTTGCGGTTGGCCGTCGCGGCGTCGCCAGATGAGGGGCACAAGGAGAAAGTGTGAGCAAGACTAAATTAGAAAGCGCACGGGCCTACATCACATCATGTGCTATCACGTGATGATTTACTCACAAGCAATCTTCCAAGTCTCATGCCTTGCCGCCTCACTGTCTACTTCGCCGTCTCACTGTCCCCCTCACCGATTCACCTTCTCCCTCGCCGTCTCGCCCCCTCACCGTCCCCCGGTTGCTGGCTCGCCATCTGACTCTCGCCGACTCGCTTTCCATCACCCTCGCTGCCTCGCCGTCTCGCCATCTTGCCTCCTCGACCTCAGTCTTACGGTCTCGCTGCCCCCCTCACCTTCTCACCTTCACCCTTGCTGACTCCCTACCTCACCCTCACGGTCTCTCGGTCTCACTCCCATTACCGTTACCTTGGCTGTTCCACTGCCCCCATCGTCTCGCGGTCTCACTCCCCATCCCCCTCCACCTTCGCTGTTTTGCTATCTCATCACCCAGGCCCCCTCAGGGCTTTACCCGTGCCATTCCCTATGAGGGCACATCCCCTCACCCTCTTTGTGCCCACCTCTCCCAACAACAAACTGGCGATGATGCGACATCATTTCTGAATGCCTTGACGAGGTGTCGACTACCTCGACGAGGATGCAACGAACACGGCAAGGACGACGGTGCCGCAATGGCAAGGGCACCTCCACCGCAACGACGAGGATGCAGTGAACGCGGCAGGAGTGAAGGCACGACAACGAGGGGATAAGGGGTTGTTCTATACTATTAGAATTATGTCACTGCATTTACTTCGAGCCTTGTGAAGGTCAATATATGATATATTCACTGGACAGATGGCAGTGCCGCACCGTAACGGGTACATGCTAGGTACAGTACAAGGCTTTTCCTGCCTTTAGTCAGGGGTTTGATTGTACTCGGTTGTCAGAGTGGTGTGGGTTTCGAAGCCGACCGAATACTAAATAGGAGATGAGAGT
>JBBPUM010000323.1:0-19449 GCA_038094695.1 Chiua aff. virens | reverse complement strand
GCATGGTCGACGACTTTTACCTCAACCTCCTCTCCTGGAGCGCACTCAACGTCGTCGGCGTCGCCCTCGCAGAGAGCACCTACCTCTGGGCTGCCGATACAGGCATCGTCTCCCATCTCGGCGACGCGCCCGATGACACCTACGTCGCCAGCCTCGACTTCAGCGGCGACGGTGCCTACATCGGCATCGGCCTCGGCACAGGTGCCATCGAGCTCTGGGACGTCTCTACCTCCCAAAAACTCCGCACGATGGCACCCAGCTCGGACGCCACCAGTGCAGGCCAAGTAGCCAGTCTCTCCTGGTTCAACCACATCCTCACGTCTGGCCACTCAAACGGCGCCATCGTCCATCACGACGTCCGTGTCCCAAGGCACCTTGTTGCCACCCTTCAGGGCCACTCGGGTGAGGTCTGTGGCCTTCGTTGGAGCCCCAACGGCGATCTCCTCGCCAGCGGCGGCAACGACAATGTCGTCAACCTCTGGGATGGCCGTGGTGGCGACGTCGCCTCTGCGTCGCGCGGTGCACCCAAGTGGACAAAACGCAACCACACCGCCGCCGTCAAGGCCCTCGCCTTCTCCCCTTGGTCCCCTCTTTTGGCAACCGGCGGTGGCACCTCCGACACCTGCATACACATTTGGAACATCAACACCGGTGCCAGGTTGCACACCTATCACACCGGGGCCCAGGTCACTGGCGTCCACTGGAGCATCGATCGAAAAGAACTCGTCAGCACCCACGGCTTTCCGGGCAATGCCATTGTTTGCTGGGGATACCCTCCTTCGTCTGCCTCTGCTTCTGGCACCAGTACTGCTGGCTCGGGGACTGCCTCTGGGTCACGTAGTACCACACCGACACCGACCCCGACGCCCAAGCTCTTTCAGATCCACGATGCACACGATTCCCGTGTGTTATTTTCAGCGCTGTCGCCCAACGGGGAGGTCCTCGTCACGGGTGCTGGAGACGAGAATCTCAAATTTTGGCGCATTTGGGATTCAAGGGACGTCAAGACCAAAAAGAAGACTGCCGGGAAGAAGGAAGAGGGCGGTGCGAGGGGGATTCTGGGTATTCGGTGAACGGTGATGGCTGGCTGGGCGATTGTAGTCTCATGTACATAATGATCTCGTGTATGTTGCAAGTTTGTCGAATGATCACTCGGATAGCTTTGATGGTAGCATTACACGTCTAGGTCACTCTACGGAACATCGTAGCACTACAAATTACGCGGGCTGTACGATCGGAGTGCTCCCCTTTTCCTGCGCCGTCCGAAGGCTGCACGCCCATCAGCGACCGTGTACGAGAAAACACGCAAACATACCTATAGTCGTCTCCGTTCTGCGTGATATATCTCACCCAAGGCAACGCCTGATACCCGCTCTTTTCTACAATTTTGAGGTATCGCACCTGAATGCCCGACACCGTGAAATACGGAATCTCAAACTTGACCGTCAGCGGCGGGCGCGTGGGCCCCTCTGTGTCTGCAATGCCGCCGCATTGAGGACACGTCCTCCGAGACGATCAACCGTACGCACCGCTCTTGACGCTCGGAAGCCCAAAATGCGCTCTCATCAGATACTCGCGCCCACCACCCAGTTGCTTGATCTTCCATACGAACGCGGACTTGTCTGGCGCGTACTGAACGCTCCCCGTCGATGCCTACCCCGATCCAACGCAGTCGTCAAACATGTCCTTGCAACAAACACAAGCACGTACCCTGAACTTGGGGGTATCTGCGTCGTCCGGTACAGGTACCCACACCTCCACGTTGTTCGCCGTGCTCCGTCGCTTGAATTGTGCCTTGCATTTCACGATGTACTCCACCCGCGATCCCTTGTGACTCTCCACAGAAGCTTCCACCCAAATCAGTGGCTTCACCGGCGTCGACAGTCGATAGGACATGAGCTCAAACTCGCCATCAGGCGGAATAAACGAGATCGTGCGGTCGTTCTCGAACCGGGACAGACGCACACATTGGTGGAACTTGACGTCTTCCATCTCGATGGCTTTCCCGCGCGATGCTAGCGAACAGATGAGCCCGTGCTCGAAGACGATCCAAAAACAGCGTACTCCGCCCCGTGTTCTCAAACATGACTTTATCGTTGAGACCCAACCTCAGCTCTGGCATACCCGAGAGATAGCATTTCATTTTGACCGCACCCAGGATTTCGGATCGGACGACGTTGCCGTTCGAGTTGACCTAGCATGCCCGTCGGTACATGCACGTGAAAGTAAAAACAGCAGTCACGTACGAGGAGATTGACGCTCTCGATGACGTCGAGGAACACCTCGTTCTTTCGATACCGAATCCCCTCCGTCCGCCACGACACGGCGTTGGTCACCGCCATCGGCGGTCGCACCTGAATCTCGAGCTTGTGGGATTCCTGCGTGATGTACCTACGACATGCTTCGGGTGAGCAACAACGACGCGCGCACAACAACACGCACTCTTGTAGAATCTTGCTCTCTGTCGTCTGCGGATACCCGAAATCCATCATCTCGTCCATGAGCTCGTAGATGATCACAAAGTTGTCCCGGATAGACTCTTCCTCGAGCTCTTTAAAGTATTCCACGAGGACTTGGGTCAGTCGATGCAAAAAGATGATGATCTCGGCCGCGTTCGAGTTTCGTTTCGAGAGCGCGAGGACTATGGGAGCGTTGAGCACGCGCACAAACATATGGGACCATGCGGGACGCACGGTAGAGGTTGGAATGTCGGATGTGCATGTAGTTGATGCCTTGGCTGGAGAAACAGGGCGTCACTTGTTGGCCTTCTTCCTCGATTTCGAGTACGAGGGGGAGAAAGCGTTCGATGTGGGACGATGGCACGTCATCCTTGTAGGCGCGTTGTATGAGCGGCTTGCCTTTGACGTCGAGGATGGCGATCAGCGATGCCATGGCTCGGTGCAAGATGTCAATTTCCATTCCTGGATATGTCGTGACGCTCTTTCATCTGCCACTCATTTACGCCATCTTTGAATTGTTTCCTGGCCTCAGCACATTCGAGGTCAACCACTGCTGTACCTTTTCGACACGACGTTCCCTTCTTCCGGACCTATTTCTCCAGCCACCGGCCGAGGCGTAGTACCCTTCACCAACATCGACAGGAGAAGGATATCATCCGTAGCGTCCAGAAGAACTGTCAGTCCAAGTTGTTCCTCATTGGGCTATCTCCAATTCCATGACGAAGTTCTTCGTTCACGACAGCTCGCACAGCGGCGACAAACGCAAGAATCCTGGATCTGATTTTCGTCCAAGTATTCCATCTCAACGTACAATACATCCATGCATCTTTCAACTTGATCAACTAAAAGTACAACCGTGAACGGTGGTTCACGCAGCCAAATTCACCGAAGTTGATTTTTATCCCTTGCGATTGCCATGGGGGTTCACCGGGCCCGCCAATTTCTTCGCGAGGTCCTGCGCGTACCCGCACATCGTCAACGTCGCTGCATCGAACGTGTCAGCTCGTACTCGATATCAACCCGCCATAGTACATACGGTTCCAGGATCCCGACGTGGGGAACAACGCAGCACCAGTCACATACACATTCCCGCTCCCCCGCACCTGGTAGTTGGTGTCCACCGACGCATGCGCATCCTGTTCGACTTTGTCGCTCATGTACAACGTCGACGACTCGTGGACGATGCCTGCTATCATGAACTGGGATTCGTCTGGCTGTGATTTCCATTTGCCTGTTCCGTCCCCATTGTCGTACCAGTACTCGGGTTTCTTCGTGCCAGCTATGGCATTGATGGTCTCCAGCCTATACGGGTACGCGCCGTCAAATACATTTCCTTGGGCGGGCCATAACGAAGGTGCCATACCCAGCGGTGTACATGACTTTTCGCAGGCTCTTGTCATTCTCGGACAACGTGATCTGGAGGCGGATGTTCGTCGTCACGTCGAGGTTGTTGGGATCAGGTCGGATCCAGCAGTCTTTGTTGTTTTCATCGATCTCACCCAGCATGGTGCAAACTAGAGCCGTGCTATTTCAGGATCACGCTGCAATCTGGCGACGCGAACAAATCATCTCACCGACGACGATGTACTCTTCAGATCCGACCAGCTGAGCCATGTTAGGTGCAGCGAAGAAGTCGGGACACAGCCTCGCTGCGTCCGCCGCGTCGTTCGGGGGATCCGGAGAGTGGAAAGTCGTAATTTGAGCATGATATTGCAACTTCGTGTCGGCGTCATGCCCGGCAAGGTAGCTGGCAGCGAGTTCCAGGTGGTCCAGGCCATCCGGCGATTTCTTCTTGCGATCCTCGAGCTTGCCTTTCATATCCTCCGGAATCGGGAAACGTGCAGTGACGTGGGTCAGGAAGTGACCACTGAGACGGGATCCTGCCCTATCTCGCTGTGCTTCGGGAAGGGAATTCTGTACGATGGTGCATGCTGGGATGGCACCGGTCGCGAGGATGATGTTGGGCTTCTTGCGAGGGAAACACAGGTCGCCTCGAGATGTGCGGAGCACATTGGCCCTTTTAAATTTATCATCGGCGTCAACGTCGAACCGTTCGACCACGACATCCAACGCGATCTTGAGAGGAGCACCCTCTCCTTTCTTGGCAAGCTTGCGCTGGCGCTCGTACACGTCAAGCAATGGACCAGGGATAGCAAACTTCTCAAAGACGAGAGTGGAAAGTGCCGTGGTCCTTCCGACGGCGAGGTTTGAGGTCTCCGAGTAATCCGCGCTTTTGATCGTCCCGCTCTCAACCCCTTTTGCGAGCTGTTTGTCAATATAGGTCTGAAGGATTTGATACTCTTCGTTGTGGAGCTGGGTGGCCTTGACCACGTGAAGAAGTTTTTGACAGTCTTCCCAAAACTCGTCCGGAGTTGCAGTGTCAAGCATGGACTGCGGAAAGTCGCGCAATAATTCGAGAGGTGGACGGGGGCACCACGCAGACCAGAACAGGCTTCGCCCACCAAAGAAGGGGCATGAACCGCGCATAAACTACGCTCATGCTAAGAGAATTCGATGATGCCAGATGAGGGAGGACAGACCTGAATCTCAGTATTCCAACTTGTCGAGGTCAGAGACCAGGGGAATGTTTCCGATGAACCACCCAAAAGTAGATTGAAGGGCAAGGGAAGGTTCTAAAGAGAAGCTATCAGAAACACGCGTGCTTCAGTGTGAAGGCCGTGTCGGTACCTGGAAGTGTGCCGGAAGCCAAAAGGCTACACGAGATGTCATGAGAACAAGTATAGTTTACGCTAACGCAGTAATTACCTCCACGTTCGAGGACAAGGATCTTCCTGAAGGGCTCCAAATTGAGGGCAGCATCGATGTAGGCAAGAGCGCAGAATCCGCTCCCGCAGACGATATCATCGAATTCTCCGTAGTCTATGATCCATAGGATCAGCGAGGAATCGTGGCACGTACGTATGGCAGACTTACTTAAGATCTGTTGCCAGTTGGCCTCATCCACAAAGTAATGTTTGCCAGTAGCCTCAGCGGGGGTAGGTGATTGTTCACCAGGGCGAGGGAACCCGTACTGATTGACCGGCTCGGGGGGCGATCCCTGCTGCAGCGCATGTTCGCGTGCTTCCAGCGCGCGTTCTCGTTCCTGCAGCTGACGAGCGAGCTCTTGCAACTTGCGCTCCCGGTCTTGCAGCCCGTCATTTGCTTCGAGCTGACATACAGCTGTATCCTCCAATGCTCTCGGCGGCGCGTCCTCCGAGTCATTCCTATCCACCTCATCACAGGCACGCTGCGCGGAAGGCTTGCCTACATGACGTTCATACGATGGGAGATCAGGGTCTGGAACATATAAATATCCGGGGATTTTGGTAGCAGGCATGCCAGAGATGACAGGCGGTTTGAACTGGGTTGGCGATTGCTAGCGGTCGGATGGACATGACCTTTTATGCCTTGCTGGAGCCTGGTCTAGAACGGCGAGGATTCTTATTTCCAAGGCCCAAATGGTCCAGATAGGGAGGATCATCCCGTGTCTATCGTGGTGTGATCTATTCAATCGACCGCAGTACGCCATAAAAGGGACAGTAAATATCACCATCTGACCAGTTCCTGAGCGGCCTTCCGTCGCAATCAGCAGTATGGTGTAGTCCAGACCAGGTATTGGGTATTCTGCAGACCAATGAAGGAGGAAGATTGAAGCTGCGTGGCCTAAAGAGTGCACGTGGTTGAGTGATTGTGCCGACTGGCTCTAAGAGCTGCTCGGTAAGCAAGGAAACACTTTTTACACTTCTTGCGCGTAAATGGACGAAAATTCCGAGTGAACTAAGATGAAAATGTAGGGAGAAAGCACAATGGGTGCATTAACCAAGGTGTTGCTTAGGTTCAAGGGCTATTGCAGCAGGAAAGCAGGCTGCCACCCCCATCTGTGTTATCCGGAGAGTCTGGGGAGAAAGAAATCAAGAACGTGAGTTCCTTTCAACGACAACGCTAGCACAACTAGGTGTAAACGAGTCGAGAAACCGAACTAGGTAGGAATTTTCCCGCATCCGAAATGCGAGCCCGCCTCAACAATAAAGGTTATACAGCGAAGCGAAGGGAACAGAAGGGGCTCACTGCTGAAATTAGTGAGAGAAGGCGGGAACCTAGGATCTCAAGATGCCCAAGCAGCTGAATACTCAGACTTCGAACCGGAGGCAACGTGAAAGACCATAGTTGTTCAGATAGCAAAGGATGATACAAATTCTCAGGTCTTCGCCAGAAATTGTCTATCGTCGTCTAAGTGAACTTGCTACCATGGCATTGTGAGAGTCTTTCGCTAGTATGTTCATGGCCCGACTCGGATAGTAATACGGTCGCCGTTTCATATTTAGGCGTCACTATTTTCACCGAGCGTTCAATTCGCTACAATTGCCATGGGATGGTCACTCACTACGGCGCTCACCCCCAACTTCGTCATGGATTTGATCAGAAATATCATATCGAAGTTTGATGCTGCGCCGAATACAACGTGCGCACCACGGAGTGACAACTCCTCCGGCCCAGTGGAAAGTGGGTGGAAGAGGCTCGTGAAAATGCATGCCGGATATTTCCGTTTCCAATAGAAGGCCCCCTCACCGAGCAGGCACCACAAGCGGGCAATCATTAATCAACGTCAACCCTCAATTTACATAGCATCAGGAATTTTTTGGCACTCTACTCAGTCTACTGCTGTCGGATTACGCCGTCGGAAGGGACTACTATTTCACAGCAAGTCTTGAAGCCGCTACATCGGTTGAAAGTGCGCAGGGCATGCGAACCTTCCCATGCCACCGCCCACGCAGTACGCCTCTCGGCTACGGTAATGTCAACCTTTGTTGCCCTTCGTACCGACGGTTCCTAATATATGACAGACTCTGATAGGCACAACTTCATCATGGACTCATGCCAGTAGCAATCAATCAATTATGGCCCATGAGGAATGCTCATATACTCTTCCTGTGCGTGGGACGCATGTTGCATCCAGGCTGTGCTGCGGTCTATCCACTTGTTCCGGACAGCTTTTTTCTCGAATCCTTTCCCTTCCCTTTATGTGAAAGGGAATGACACTTCCCTGGGACATGCACTGTCGGCTCCGGTATTTTGTCACCGCTTTGATCCTGACTGCCCGTCGGAACCTTGAATGCAACGCGACGTCTTGGATAAATACAACTCGTGGAAGCGCTGCTCTTAGAGTTGCGATCTTCTCTCCCCTACCCTTGGTGATAATATGAACCTTGCCTTCGGGAAGAGAAATGATGCTCGATTAGTGGATCAGTCAGGCCGTCAAGGTAGGTCAACAAGATGTCTCGTCTGTCCAAGCTTCTCTTTTGCCCTTGGTATGGCACGACATTGATTTCATGTTGTTCAGAGTCGCCTGCGGAGCCAAGTCCTGCTGCGAAGCCTGGTTTCTGCAAGTCTCTTGACTGGAAGTTGATGCTTGCGTTGCTATTTCCGATGACGCTGGAAACACTGGACTACACAGGTATGGACGTCACTCGGATGTAACCCGGACGTGGTTTCACGCGCGCGTCTCATTGATTTTGTTAGTCGTTGCGACGGCACAGACTCGGATCGCTGTGAGTGGCAGATCCTTTCTCTACCCAACGTCGGCTAATTGATATACCAAACAAATAGTCCGTTTTCAATGCGCTCTCACTCGAAAGGTATGTTATAGCTTTCAGAGAAAAATATGGTCGGCCTCATTTCCCCTTTCCCTGAATGCCAGTTACATCGGCACTGCATACCTTCTTGCTTCCACTGTCTTCCTCCCATTGTTTGCTTCTATTGCGGACATTTATGGGCGCCATTTCGGGCTTCAGCTATCGCTGCTATTTTTTCTTGCAGGGAGTGCGATCAGTACTGGTGCTGTGAACATGCCCATGATCCTCATAGGAAGAGGCATTGCGGGGATAGGTGCTGCAGGGCTCCTAACTGTACGCCCTCCTTTGTTGCACTAACGTGGAAGTTTCCTTATATTCTGCTCTGGTTTACTTGTAGATCATTCGGACAATCATGTCCGATACGGTATCGCTCAACCAGAACAACTTCCAGCAATCTGCACTCTTTCTACTTTATTCTGTCGGCTTCAGTGTGGGACCTGTGATCGGTGGATTTCTGGTTGTGGCCAACTTTCGTTGGGTGTTTGCTATCAAGTAAGCTGTTTGCGCGGAACGATGTTCATTGTTGTTGAGCGTTGAAACGTTGATCACCCAGTTTGCCATGCACCGTGCTCGGAATGTTGCTGTGCTTTGTTCTTCTCCGTAAACGACTTCCTATACCTGACCAAGAGAAATTCGAATCTGGATCCCCGAGCACGGGCCGTCATAACACAGCGGCAGTCACCCTGGATAGCTTGGTTTCCAAACTCATCCTGATCGATTGGATTGGGACCTTTCTGTTCGTCAGCGGTGGGATCTTGGTCCTGCTTGCGCTTAACTGGGGACCGGACGATGGCTGGAAGACTGCACGTGTCATTGTCAACCTCGTCCTCGGTGCCATCTTGATAGTGCTCTGTGTCCTGTGGGAATTCCTTCTCGAGAAACGGTCGTCTTCACTTTCGTCGGTGGGGAATGGCAGCCCTGACTACGTCCAGACCAAATATAAGAGTATTTTCCACGCACGGCCAATGTTGCCCATCGAGTTGTTTACCTCATTTGACATGTGCGCGACGCAATATGGGGCGTTCATCTCAGGCATCGTCATGTTTGTTATGTTTTACTTCGTGGCCATTTTTGCGACAGTGGTCACTGGACTCCCACCTTCTCAAGCGGGTATTCAATTGCTCTATTTCGCACCGGGACTCGTGCGTATTTCAAGTTTTGGTGTTAACGGATAGTTTTGTTGACGTAACCAGGGAGGTGGATCGTTGTTGGCGGTTCGGTTGATCAAGTGGCTTAGGCAGGTCAGTCGTTCTTGATGTATGGTGGAGGCATTAAGGGACACTGACCTATGTCGACATAGCCCAAATATCCTATCGTGCTTGGCAGCGTTATCATGACAGTCGGTGTGGGTCTCATCCAGATGGCCATGCAGAATAACGTACAAAATGAAGTGAATGGGTGAGTTGCAAACTCTACTCTATATTAAGTCGTTGATTGGCCTCTGCAGATTCATGGCGATGGCGGGTGTTGGGGTCGGTTTGACTGCGGGCCCGCTCGCGATCCAGGCACGCTTCATAAAGCCGAATCACATTGCGATCACGAATGCCATGTTAAACTTCGTATGTCTGTTTGTTTCCGCCTCCTGTTTGCCCCCTTCACCGACCCTTTCCTCTCCTATCTATGACAGTTCCGTGCATTTGGAGGCACCGTTGGCCTTGCACAATGTTTCACTATACTCGACGCTCGAGCCAAGTCATACATTTCTTCGCAGCTCGCCTATCTCGCCAGCACGCTCACGCCAGACGAATATAGCGCGGTTGTCGCGGCGCTGCTGGACAATCCCGGTGGACTAACGTCGGTGACCAGTTTGGATGGGCTACCTGCGCCAGTGCAAAATGTGGTGAGGGGTGCATTCCGCGATGGGGTGCGATGGGGATTTGTGTCACTGATCCCATGGTTGGGGGTGGGGGCTGTACTGTCGGTGTTTTTGAGCCGGATCAAGGATTCGGATGCGACTGTCAAGGAAGAGAAGGGAGAAGGACAATCTGCGGAAAGTATAGAGATGGCACCGCGACGAACGGAAGGGGATGGCGAAACTGAGGATGCGGCGCGCTAAGGGATCGGAAAGGACTCGCATATTCTCGTTGGTGTGGTATTTTATCAGACAGATGGCACTCGTTTGAGGATGGAGCTTATTTATGCGTAATGCGCGCTCGATACCATGGTGCCAGGTTTTACGTACGTACAGTAGATCCATTCATAATGCACAGATACAGTGCCTGTGACGGCTATCGAAAGCTGTCGAATAAGATCGATCGTATAGTATCACTCCCGCTACAATATTGGCATCATCCACTCGGATATGCGAAGGAGGGAACCCGATGTACGATACTGTCCCTCCTGACCTGAGTCCGACGGATTAAGCAACCAACTTTTCGATGATCTCTACCGCTTTATCGAACTCCGCCTTCTGTGCCTCAGTCGGAACAGGGACCCCAGCGCCCGCCGCCGATCCCATTGCCCGAAACGCCGCCATCGCTGCCGGGTTTCCCGTCTCTGTCACCTGTACGATGCTCGTGTTTCGGCCGTACAAGTCTTGTGCGCCTGGGTACTGCGTCGGGAGGGTACCCAAGAGGGTTTGGAGGTGCACGATGTCAGCGAGGTAATTAGTGATAGGGAGCGTCCTGGTAGTGGGCGGGCCGAGGGCGGGCGTGCCATGGGGGCGAACTTGGGTAGTGATTGTAATGGTGTCGCTGGAGGCATTACGGGTGATGGTGTACAGGGCGTTAGGTGTAGGTGGGGCGAAACCGCCTTCGATGCCTGAGGGGTTGTCGGCGGGTGTGATCAGGTAAGAAGATCGGAGCTACTTGCCTTTCTGAAGAACGATATGGAAGGCCTCAGTGACGGTAGACATCTTGAATAGTTAGCAGTGATGGTCAGATGAGGGTTACAGTGAGTTGAGCACTCTCCTATAGAGATCGTTGAGGCGGTACAGCACGACGACAACACAATCGGTATATGGGCATATACTAGATGCCATGATATATATACATGGCAACATATGACGCGATTGGAACACAGCGCCCCCAGGCTTTTAATGATTATACTGCAGTTTACCAGTTATCACGGCGTGTCCAACACACATAACTGTGTACTAGTACAGCGAGATCCAGATGGTATCGGCGTGCACAGATGCATCTTGCTAGAGTCATGATGGGTCACCATGTGGGAAACCGAGAAGTGTCTTCGAGGTATTCGTCCTGAAATCCCACCCTGAACTAGTGGGACTAGATTCGCGAGAAATCCTCCAGTTCTGAATCAAGCGGCTGACCCACTGGCAGCCAGTCCACATTCATATCTGCGCACTTCTCCTTCCCATCATCGTGCCTTCTCATGCCTATATCTGTCTGGTGCTACTGTCTCCATCCCTGAGATTTCATCGATCCCCGTGCTCTGGCCGTTCATCTACCACCTTGTCTTCGAACCCTCAAAGGATCGTATCGCGTCATTGACGGTATCCATACCCGCGCAGATCTGTGGCTGGAAAGTCGAAGCACCAATTCACGGTCCACGGAACTTGAGGATCACATGATAGCCAATGTGGAGGACTTGCACGTAGAGACGGACTCGTAAAGAGAACAAGAAATACGTCACCAGAATCGACAAGTTGAAGGTTGGTAACAATAAGAGCTACGACATTTTCTCGAAATCTCGTTCTCTTTCCGCATTCTTCTTGGCTAGCCCACACAGGAACGTATACATGGCTACCGTGGAGTCGAGCACTACAGATTCGGTGTAGTGTATCCTATATGGCGGCTGCTGAACTATAATACTCTTAAGTAAGACCATGTTCAGTGCAGAGTGCCGCTACATTCAGATCACACAGCCATTTACACAGGAAGAAGAATATATATATACTAGTACATTTTTCCAGCTGAGTCTCCAACCCTCAAGAAAAAAATTAGCCAATACTGAGCGTCAAGCAGCAACTCTGAACTCAAGCACCGCAGACTCGGCGAGATCATACAACTTCTCCAGCCGTAAGCCAGCTGCAGCCCTGCGAAGGAGAAACATGGTCAATAACGATGCTGGTAATAAGGCGCGAGTGATGAAAAGCCCAAGCTAATAGATCAGTGGTGACAAGAGGAACGCACCCTAACGCGATCGAATCTGCCAATGTCCTCTCTTTCCCATTCATTATGAGCATCATGTTCATGTCTTGTTGATACATCCTGTTGTTTCCGTTCCCGAAGTTGGGTAACATTGGTTCAGGGGCAACGTCTGCACTCAAAGATTTTACGTTCGAGTCACGGGTAGCAGGGGACAAGACATAGTCGTCTAATCAAATTTTTTTGGACATAAAATGTCGGGTCAAAGTAGTCAGGACACAAAATGTAAAGAAACGTACGAATGAGCAAGCGACTATGAGGAGCCATCACATTTCGGATGTTCTTCAAAATAAGCGAGGCCTTGGCATCTGGCCAGTCATGGATGATGTTACGGAGCTGCATGATTGTCAAATCAACATTCGTTACTTTCCGAGATGAGATTATCGGAATGAGACATACATAATAGGCATCTTGACCCTCGACAGGACTCTCTTGGAAGAAATCGATCGGTATGAAATCGATTTGATTATTTTTCATCGCTTCTGGTGCCTCACTGGACCATACCTGTGACCCAACAACGTTAGCTCTCAATCATTATCAAGTATTGAAGCAGCAGGATGCTGGCATGACGATACACAAAGAAAGGAAAAGGAAACATGGCCTTGCCTCCTTAGCCCGAACCAGCACTTCGGGCAAGTCTTGATCAACAATCTTGAGGTGCGGGTACATCTTGAAAAGTGGAATAGTAACCGTGCCGATGCTACCGCCAACATCACAAACGGTCTTTACTTCATTCCATGGATAATCTACAAGCAGAGAGGATCTTGGTGGACTGGCCAAGTGAATGGAGTTGTCCACTTACGGTGCAAAATAGAAAGGGAACCCATGATGCAGCCAGCTCCAACCATAGCACGGCAGAAGTTCTGCACGCTTGACGTGAGAAGTGATGGTTTTTTAACTGATGATGAGAGCTCTCACCTCACGCCTCTCGTCCTCAACACGGAGCCAAGTCAGTAAACAATCACCAAACGAACTGAAAGAGTATCGGAGAGCTTACATCCTCTGCTAACCAATCGAAGAAATTCCCCTTGATGCCCCTCTTTTTCAGGGAGTGCATAAGGGGCGACATTTGTGGATCATAGCTGGCTGCATATTCTGGGTCCGTCATGGTTTCATATAACAAAATTGCGCCATATGGGACATCCTCCGATTCCAGACGCGCAATGGCGGCCGGGTAGGAATCAGACCTGGCAATGAGTGAGATGCGATTGTTCGTGAACACATTCGGCTTGACTGGAATTGGATATCAATATGTGTTCTTGGTGAACCAGAAAGGAAAGTTGTACCCTCAGTGAAGCACCCCTTGATTGCGAGGAGACGAAGCACGCGTGCTAGCTTCCCTTTTTCCAACCCAACTGTCTTAGCAAGCTCATCGATATGAAGACCACCTGGGTAGCATGCCAGCACGTCGGCAATCTTTGCACGAATAGCAACACGCGCACATGCCCATTCGAACGACATCGCAAACTTTTCGGGATAGATACATCATTAGCAACGTTCTCCGCTGGCATTCGAGTCCATTACATAACTCACATTGTGGAAAGTATGCTGAGGTGGAGCTAATGAAGCGCACAGCTGCTGGCAGGCTCCCTCAAGAAGCCTCACAGCTTTCTTAAGCGCCACGGTATCGAACGCAAAGTCAATGGGATGGTATGTCTTTGTGTGAATCGTAGGAACATTATTACCGCCTTTCTTGTACTCGGCGATGGCCTGGCGAGCAGAGGTGTTGATGATCTCTAAGAGTGCCTCGAGCTGAGCTTCCCCTGGCATGACAAATGAGAGTAGGTGAATGTGACAGAAGGGCGAGCGAATGTAGGTAGTCTCATTCTTTGAGCCTTTAAGTAGATACAGATCATGGACTCACAGTTAGTAAACTCGAAAGCCGGCAGCGACTCGGCCCGGAATATGCCTAGAAATTGCATCCCAGAAGTCATACATAATGTTCTCCGCAACTCGGACCATATTGATTAAATGCTGCTACAGCGCCCAAGAATGGAGCAAGAGCATCAGCATTGCGACGGGTCCCTATGCTACTAGCATCTCCCACCATTTTGTGAGTTTGGCAAACTTCACAGTGCCACCAGGACTAATATGTTACTGAGCCGCGTCATCATACATACCATTCCTCTAGCTGATTCCAATAGGTGTAACACACAAGAAGTCATGGCGGGAGATGGCTTTAAACTTGAAATAAAAACGTATGTCCTAATCAAGTTAAGCGACTGTTTCACGATTTAAGCGGAGCAACGTTCTCCACGTTAACCGGAACCATTGTAATTTATGTAAACCTGATGCCAGAACGTGAATACGCCCACTACTGAGTAAATGCTTGAAGTTATGCTGTCTGCGAATATTAGTATTGAACCTCGGGGACCACGACTGCAAATAGGTTACGGTATCGTGAATAAACTGAACCCGGCATTGATAACCTCAGGCAGCTGAGTATGACCAAGCGATTCAAGTCCAACTGATGGCCTATGACCGGATGCGGGTGGTTGAATTTTGCCCATATGAAGTACTTATAGGCTAAGGGATGCAGTAAGAAAATACATAGGAAAGAAACACTCAATTTCTGGGCTCCCTGCTATTTAGTCACTAACCTCGAGTCCGGGAAGTGCCCACTTCCAAACCGCAAGAGTCTTGGCAAGTTATGATGTTGCTACCATCTCCTTTCGTGGGAATCTTGTCAGCACCAGGACCTCGCCTGTGGCGGCCAGAAATTCTCAAGGGCGGATGTTCGGGATCATTGTAATACTTGACGTAAATCCTCATCTTGTCGACTTCAGTACTACTGGTGAGTTCTTGTGTCTCCTCTTGTATGGGTCCATCTCTGTGCGGGTGACATCTCCATGTCAGCTAGCTGCTACACTGTCGTAGGAATGATCGACTTGTCTCGTGGGTGTTTAGATTTTCTGGCCATGGATCCGCACGGGTGCCGCATCAAATGAACGTGATACGAAGTTGGTGGCGAAGATAATGAGAGCAGCGACCGAGTAGTTTGACCAAACCGAGCCGATCAACGATTAGGTTTGTGCCAATGTTTCTTGCCCAAATGTCAGTCGCGCATAGCAAAAATGGCGCATTATGTCAAGTAAAATGAGAGAGCAAGCATGGAAGCAGGAACTTAGATGACATCGTGGGAAACCCTCATTCTGAAACTGCCTCCGACTCCGAAGAACAAGTCTCATTATCTGTCAGGGGCAGACTCGGGTATCTCAGTTCGGATGCTTTTTTCACTTTTATAGGTCATCTTCAAGACTCACGGAGACTTCGGATGAGTTTTCAACGAAGTCATTCGGACGCTGCCACTAGTGAGCGTCCTACGGCTGACCCGTCATGGTATCCCGTCCACCGTAATATTCTTATCTGCACACCTCCCTCTCCCATTATTACACTTCTTGTGTCTTCGCCGAGTGCTTTCATATTCGCATCTATCTGGTGCCACTATCTTCACCCCTAAGATTCCGTTGATCCCTGTGCTCTAGCTGTTCATCTGCTACCTTGCCTTCGCATCCCCGAGGGATCATATTGTGCTCATTGATGGTATTCACATACCCGCGCTGATCTGTGGCTGGACAGTCGAAGCACCAACTCACGGAACTTGAAAATCACATGATAACCAACATGGGGATCTCACCCACATAGAGACGGAGTCGACAAGTTGAAGATCGACGATGACAAGAGCCACAACATTTCCTCGAAATACTGTTCCCTCCACGTTCTTCTCGGTGGGCCCACACGGGATCGCATACATAGTTAGAGTCAAGCACTACATATTCAGTGAGACCATAGTATACTATCCCGTATGCCGGCTGCCGAACCATAACACCTTGAGTGACACCATGTTTGGTACAGAGTCCTGTTGTATTCACATCACACAACCATTTACACAGGAAGAAAAAAATATGTGTACATTTCTCTAACTGAGTCTCCAGAGCATCAAGTGGCAACTCTGAATTCAAGCACCGCAGACTCGGCAAGATCATACAACTTCTCCAGGCGTAAGCCAGCGGCAGCCCTGCGAAGGAGAAACATGGTCAATAACGACGCTGGTAATAAGACACTACTACCAATAAAAAGCCCAAGCCAGTAGATCAGTAGTAACAAGAGAAACGCACCCCAACGCGATCGAATCTGCCAATGTCCTCTCTTTCCCATTCAGTATAAGCATCATGTTCATGTCTTGTTGATACATCCTGTTGTTTCCGTTCCCGAAGTTGGGCAACATTGGTTCAGGGGCAATGTCCGCACCCAAAGATTTTATGTTCGAGTCATGGGTAGCAGGGGACAAGACATAGTCATCTTATTATTATTATTATTGAATATAAAACGTCAGGTCAAAGTAACCAGGATATCAAAAATGCAAAGAAACGTACGAATGAGCAAGCGACTGTGAGGAGCCATCGCATTTCGGATGTTCCTCAGAATAAGCGAGGCCTTGGCATCTGGCCAGTCATGGATGATGTTACGGAGCTGCATGATTGTCAAATCAACACTCGTCACTTTTCAAGATAAGATTATCGGAATGAGACATACATAATAGGCATCTTGACCCTCGACAGGACTCTCTTGGAAGAAATCGATCGGTATGAATTCGATTTGATTGTTTTCCATCGCTTCTGGGGCCTCTCTGGACCATACCTAGTATGACCCAACAACGTCAGCTCTCGATCGTTAACAAGTGTTGAAGCACCAGGAGGCTGGCTTGATGATACACAGACATGAAAAAGGAAACATGGTCTCACCTCCTTAGCCCGAACCAGCACTTCGGGCAAGTCTTGATCAACAATCTTGAGGTGGGGATACATCTTAAGGAGTGGAATGGTAACCGTTCCGACACTACCGCCAACGTCACAAACGGTCTTTACTTCATTCCATGGATAATCTACAAGCAGAGGATCTTGGTGGACTGGCCAAGTGAATGGAGTTGTCCACTCACGGTGCAAAATAGAAAGGGAACCCATGGTGTGGCCGATTCCAACCATGGCATGGCAGAAGTTCTGCGTACTTGATGTGAGAAGTGCTGGTTTTTTCAACTGATAATGACAGCTCTCACCTCACGCCTCTCGTCCTTAACACAGACATAAGTTAGTACACAGTCACCAACTCGAACTGAAAGAGTATCGGAGAGCTTACATCCTCTGCTAACCAATCAAAGAAGTTTCCCTTGATGCCCCTCTTTTTGAGAGAGTGCATGAGAGGTGACATTTGTGGATCATAGCTGGCTGCATATTCTGGGTCCGTCATGGTTTCATATAACAAAACTGCACCATGTGGGACATCCTCCGATTCCAGACGCGCGTAGGCAGCCGGGTAAGAATCAGATCCGGCGACGAGTGAGATGCGGTTGTTCGTGAATATATTCGGCTTGACTAGAATTGGCTATCAATATATGTTCTTGGTGAACCGGAAAGGAGAGTTGTACCTTCAGTGAAGCACCCTTTGATTGCAAGGAGACGAAGCACGCGGGCCAGCTTTCCTTTTTCCAACCCAACCATCTTAGCAAGCTCATCGATATGAAGGCCACTTGGGTGGCGTGCTAGCACGTCGGCAATCTTTGCCCGGATAGCAACGCGCACACATGCCCATTCGAACGACATCGCAAACTTTTGGGATAAGCACATCATCAGCAACGTTCTCCGCTGGCATTCGAGTCCATTACACAACTTACATTGTGGAAAGTGTGCTGAGGTGGAGCCAATGAAGCGCACAGCTGCTGGCAGGCTCCCTCAAGAAGCCTCACAGCTTTCTTAAGTGCCACAGTATCGAACGCAAAGTCAATGGGATGATATGTCTTTGTGTGAATTGTAGGAACATCATTGCCGCCTTTCTTGTACTCGGCGACGGCCTGACGAGCAGAGGTGTTGATGATCTCTAAGAGGGCCTCGAGCTGAGCTTCTCCTGACATGACAAAGAGCTTAAGTGGTAGTAGGTGAATGTAACAGAAGAGGGGACGAGCGAATGAGCGAATGAGGGCAGTCTCATCGTCTGAACCTTTAAATACAGATCCCAGACTCGTAGACTCGCAGACTCACAGTCGGCGAACTCGAGAGCCGGCAGCGGATACCCGACAACGGCTCGGTCCGGAATAAGCCTAGAAATTGCTTTCTAGAAGTCATACATGATATTCTCCGCAACTCCTTCCGTGTTAATCGAGTTCTGCCACAGCCCCTAAGAATGGAATAAGAGTATCGATACTGCAACGGGGCGTGCGACTCATCTGGAAATGCTCCTACCGTCTCCAGCCGCTTCATGGGTTCGGCAATCATCGCAATGCCATCGGGGCTGGCACGTCACTGAGCCGCATCCCCATACGTACTATTTCTCGAGTTGATTCCAATACATGCGACACATAGAAGTCGTCGCAGGAGTTGGCTTTTAACTTGAAATAAAAAAACATGTACTTTTTCAATCGAATTAATTGGGCATTCCGCGATTTAAGCGGAGCAACGTTCTCCGCGTTAACAGGAACGATTGAAATTTAAGTACCTGATGTCAGAACGTGGTTGCGCCTAGTAAGTGCTTCAAGTTACGCCGTCTGCAAATATTGAGCCTCGAATGGGTCGGTATCGTGAATAAACCGAATCCGGTGTCAACGACCTCGGGCAGCTATTACCACTGGGAAGTGACTCAAGCCAAACTGATGGCCTATGACTAGATGCAACGGTGGTCGAGTATTATCTGCGTGAAGTGTTTTCATACTAGTGGCTCAAAGATGCAGTAAGAAAATACGTGGGAAAAGAGACACTTAATTTCTGGATTCCCTATTTAGTTACCTCAAGGATAACATTCAACTTCCATGAAACAATAGCCTGGAGTTTACGTGGCGAGTGTCATCATCGTGAGCAAAAAGGATACAAACGACGTGGTATAAGAAAGCACAGTCTAGCAGGCACTGCATCGTCGTTAGTGATTGTCACCACTCTACTGAGATGGCCACTTTTATATATCCTCACTGACATTCGAACCTCGCAGCGCGAAGTGCTTGGCACTTGCTGATCGGCTACCCGAAGATTTACAAGATAATCCGATCGTTCACCACTGTCGAACTGGACGCGGTATGCATATAAATGGTTCCATTTCCTCTTGATTTACTATAGACTCAAAGCCGGGTAACCTGTTGACCAGACGTCAGAATTTTAAGATGTTCGCTACGTGACCCACGAACGAGGCGTGGCGCCAGCTCCGACTCAGTCGGAGTCACCGAGTTGCTGGCGCCAATTCCGCGACCATACGCCGATCGTACGC
>JBBPUM010000322.1:0-19449 GCA_038094695.1 Chiua aff. virens | reverse complement strand
GTACGAGGTACAGTGGCCATCCCTTTCCCCGCGTGCGACTGCCTCCACAAACCACCTCGACGAGCGCGCTCATTGCCTTGGCAGGGTCTCCTGGCTGCTTCCCCGCAGGCGCCCTCCACCTCTCAGCTGCTAATTCTCGATGGTCGTCATAATCGGATATCGTACACGATGCACCAAATGCGTTGCGGTAGATCCTCTCGGTGCGGAATGCGCCCGGTTCAACGATGAGGACGCGAATGCCAAAGGGCTGGAGTTCAACGGCCATAGTTTCCCCGATGGCTATGGATTGTAGTACGTAAAATGTCGTGAGCGTGTCATCTCAAGCCCATGTTTGATCTTACCATGTAGCGCGGCTTTGGATGACCCATATGGACCTGGGGAGGACTCTAAGATCAGTGGACATGATATACACGATCATATCAGGCCAACATACCCATACCCTGTTCGTTTGAACCATGTGCGTGGTGAAACCATCATACTAGTACCCAAGCAGAACGAGAAAAATGAACAGCCTACCTCGATTTCCGTCTTCCAAACGCTTCTGCTACCCAGCATGACGACCGTCCCGCTCTTCTCTAGTGCAAAAGTGTCATGCAGAAACATATTAAGGATGGTGGGATATCATGGATCAGGTCAAGACTCACGTTTGCGCATGTAGGGCAGGACCGCGGTGGTCACATCGAGCGTCCCGAAGACGTTCGTCTGGAATTGGTAACGCAATAATTCCGTTCTATGAAAGCATGGGACGACTGATCAGTTATTATCTCATCTTCGTCAGACCTACTCTGAACATACCCTCCTTCCTCAACAAACGCAGGGATAGCCATGCCTGCGTTGTTGACGAGCACGTCTGGGGTGCGCCATCCCGATGCCTGAATGATCGCATCAATCTGGTCCTTCACCTGTTTTGTCCCTAGAGCAATATCAAGCTCTGCACAGTGGACGTTTGATCCCGGCAGCTCGGGATCCTTTGAAAAGTGGGCGATATCAGCCAACTTTTTGGCTGTTGCAATCACACGATCGCCCCGTTCTCGGACGATGCTCACAAGTCGACGTCCGAAACCGGACGAGGTACCTACGGGCGATATCAAACACGGAAGGAGTGCGAATATGATAGCAACGCGCACCTGTAATGAGCCATACTCTGGGGGATATCATTTCAGTAGATCAATGCAGGGGAGACAGTTGGCTTTATCTGCCCGGGTGTATAATGCAGGTATGCGACCACGCGCCACAAACCAAGGGTTTCCAAAAGGAATAACGTTGCACTGGAATTCATGACTATGCGGAAAACGCACCACTGTGCTTCCCGTGCCAACCCGTGCGCGTACTAAGCAATCTACTCTGATGTCATGCCCGGATGATTCGTTCGCACGTGCTATTGACAGGCCATGTGAGGTCAATTGAAACAGCCAGTTTAGGGTTTCATGACATACGATGCACACCGGTCTTCCCGCTTACCGGCTCACCGACGAACACCCGTACGGAGCCGAATTTCATATGAAGGCGGTGAGAAGCCTCTCCTTCCGATTTGTTGATGGTCCTGAACTAAATATCGCATGGCCAGATTAGATCCAGTGTACACCAACTTCAAATTTGGTTAGTTAAAATTGCTTATCACTAACCCTACTGTGTAGACGACTGGTCACAAGCGAAATGGGGATGCAAGAGAAAAAACGGGTTCTGATTGTTTTCGTACCCGCGCGGGTCGATGTTTGTGACCATCCACAAGCTATAGATTGACATTTGTCAAAGTCTTCCTAACGTGACCTATTGAATAAAATCAAAGTACAAGTCGAACCGTGAAGCACCATCTATCGGGTGCCTTTGCCAGCCTTGCGCATACGCCTTTTGCGCCCAATCAAAGGACCATTCATCTTCCGAGGTTCCACTGACTCTTCCTTGAGTTTGTTCTTATTCGACTTGCTTGACTGGGATGAAACGCGGCGCTTCTTGGACGGTGGTTCTTCGGGCTCATTTGGAGCATGCTTTTTGACGTGAGATTGAGACTGCTGGGGATATGGTAAGCAACGTCACCCTTGCCAAGGCAAATGATTCACCACTTTCTCCTTTTGTGCGGCTCGGCGCTGAACGACTTGGACATTCTCGATGGAGAACTCCACGATAAGCGTCCCTTTGGGGGATTTGGGTAGAGCCTCCATTTCGTCCTTGACGCGTTTTATTCTCGCCTCGTCTTGGCTTTCTTTAGCTTTCTCCTGCTTCAAGAGGTCTGCGAGTTCGTCCTTCCACCACTTTTCGAAAAGCACCCTTACGCTCTGATTGTTATTGGCCCATCGCAGTACACGTAGCGCGTCGGAGTGTGTGTCCATTTCAATGAAACCGTAACCACGACTCCGGCCTTTCCCGGTGACGGGATCGACGCGGTCGGACTGGCGTACAATCTTCGCCTGCTTGACGCCTGTATGGCGGGCTGGTTTCACTTTTCGTTTCTTCGAGACTGAGTCGGGCTCTTCTTTGACGCCTTGATTCTCTTGATCGTGAACTATAGCAGGCTCCGCAAGTTCATCGGGGCTGAGACTTTCCCGTACCCCTTTTTTCGCTTCTGCGTTGAATTCCCGAACACTGTGGATTGCGAGACGTTTGAGAACGCGCTCAGTGACGAAGAGTGGTATTTGACGTATGCTAAGGCGCGTTTTAGAAACGTAAAGGGAGGGGTTGCTGCGGAGCATTGTGCGGCGAGCATTGAAAGAGTTTGTACGTTTCTCGAGTTCGACTTGTGGAATTGTCTCGGCAGCAGGACTGTTGGGAAAAATCACTAAGATGCTTCAAGTCAGAAGGGGGCTACAAGCACAGGCTGACGACGTACCTCCCTCGCGCAACAGGTAGAGATTTCGTTTGTCGGCCTTTTCTCGACTCTTCTCGTGATCCTCTTTGAGCTTCGTAGCCTGCTCTCGCGTGACAGCGCGGACAACGTCAAGCGTTCGGCCATGGAGCACCAGATTTTTAGCGATGCCGGCTGATGGATCAGGAGTTAGGAGAGAAGGAAGCGAAAAAGGATTTTTGGAGGGCTGCAATCATACCACTGAGTCTACATCCTAAGATCACAGTATATATACTCACCTGGGACTCCGTTCCCATAGTCTCTGTACGCAATGTTTCACTCTGCTTGATGGCTTTGTCCGCGTCTTCCTTGTTCCAGAAGCATGCGAATCCAGTTCCGCGAGGACATTCAGTTTCGGGGTCGAGTGTCAGGCGGACATATCGAAGAGGACCAAAGGCACGAAATCTGCGCTATGAGTAAGGTAGGTTGCGCAAAAGAAATGAAAGAGATCCATACAGTATTCGTATTTCATCTTCCGTAGCACTAAATGGGATATTACGGATGAAAATTGTGTTTCCAGTGTCGGTATGAGGCAATTGCGGTTTTTCGGGTGATTCGTCGTCATCGCGCTCGAGGGACACACTGTCTTCAACATCGCCATCTTCGCTGTCCTCGTCTCCGTCCTCGTCCTCGTCTTCGTCTTCGTCTCCTGATCCCTCTTCGTCAAGTCCTAGTTGCTCATGGTCGCTGTCAGCTCCGCTATCCTCACCCGTGCTCTCCGATGCTACATCGTCCATGTCCATATCGTTGTCCAATTCATCATCCACCTCACCTAGCTTCTCCTTCTCCCATCTCTCCTTACTGAGCGCCCAGTCAACTGCGATCGCCCGTCCTCTGTCTCCGGCGTGGTCGGGTTCCTCTACAGTCTCCCCATCTTCGTCGGGCTCCGCTTTGATGTCCTGGCGTTTCTTTTCCTCCCGGCGCTGTTTCTTTCTTTTTTGCTTGTCCGCGACGAGGTCGTTTGCCATCCCAGTAAAGACTTTCATACCATTACACTTTTCCAGCGCGGATTCAGCGTCCTTCTTGCTCATCATCCAAACAAAGGCAAACCCTTTTGAACGTGTTACTTTGGTGGCCGTTCCGTCTTCGGCCTTGACATCATCGACCTCAGTTACTGGAATATGAATCGAGTGGATCGGACCGTGCGGGAGAAAGATGGCTCGCAAATCCTGCTCGTTGACGTCAAACGGAAGGTTTCGGACAATGAGCCGACTAGCACGACTGGGCGTGATTTCAGCGGCTTCTATAGGTAACATGAGAATGAAGGATCTTAGGATAACCAAAAGATATACTCTTGTGTGTAGGCTTAAAGAGGTTTTCCAGTCGCTTCTTGAGTGTCACGGACAGTATACTGCCTTTGAAAACGTGCGCATGGAGTTTAGTGACTGCGCTCTGCGCCAGACTAGACGAAGAGAACAGTACATGTGCTGAACCCAACTCCGTAAGTATTTGAAAGCATACAAGCAAAAGGCGAGCTTACCCGTTGACCGATCTTCGCCTACAGCAGTCTTCGCTGGCCATTCCACGTTCTCCGCACCCTCATACTTGCGGAGCTTTTTCCACAGCGTCTTCTGCTCGACTGAAGTCGGAAGTCCAGACACAACGACCGTCCGAATAGCTAGGGGGTCGTTAACCTTCCGCGCCGGTATGCTTCGTGCAGTGGTTTCCTTTTCGTTTTTCACATTCGCTGCTTTCGAGTGGTCCTTCGTCTTATTTTTCGGCTGGGAAAACAGAAAGTCACGGAAAAATAGTGAGTGAAATGATAGAAAATCACTTTACTCTCGGCCCATTGTACGCGTATATTTCTGTCGTTGATGGACATACCATTTGTTGTGATCAATTCGAACACTGTCTGGGCATCTTCCTTCATGGAAAATGAAACATATCCGACACCCTTGGAGACACCCGACCCATGTTCAAGGACCACGAATGCGGAGCGTACGGGTGCAAGATCAGAGAAAGCAGTCTGAAGATCGGTAGATGTCGCGTTATATGGCAAGTTGGACACAAAAAGAGTAGAACTGTGCAAGTTCAATCAAATCTTGCTCTGGTTTTTCTAGCAAGAGAAGTACTCACCCATGTCCATCACTGCTGTCCACCGATACTTCGTTGTTCCTTGCCTTGCGCTTTCCTAAACTTGTCGTTGACATGGCTTAGTACCGAAGCTCCCGGTTGGTTGTTTGACATTGTTGGTCTGACGCTCGTCTCGGAAATCCCACGACCTTCAACCCTCCTCTGCAAGCTGGTTTACTGCAGTATTAGTAGTACTAGTACTACCATGGTTCCAGTTCTCTGCTATGAGGTCCCATGATTCCTTTCTTCTGCGCCGCGGCCTTCATAGCTGAATAGATTGTCGCAACTTTTTTTTTGCCATGATAATGCCGCCGGCTTAAGACCCCTTACGACTGCCTTATATGGTCTGCTAATCCTTTTTCGGCCATTACAAGGGTCATTATAAGTCATGATAATGATCATTACAATGAAAAAAATTATATAATTATGTCGAATTTACATGATCAGGCATTATAATGGGATACGATCTCATGGTCATTTATGGTAAGTCATTCTCAGCTGTGCAAAAAAGTTGCGACAATGCTTTCTTTCTGAAGTCTCTCAGCCCATCGGCCCCATCCTAAATCGGTGGTTGGCAGTTGGTCTGCCATTATTTTGAGGGTTGTTACAGCTTGTGTCGTGCCGGTCAAGCATTTACTTGAAACAGTGTCTGTTTCGTGATGGTTTCAAGTCTCGAAGTTTCCTCGGTGAGCGACCGCGTTGGAAACATCCGAGCCATACCGAGTTCACTGAACCACCACACTCATAAACTCACTAGGACCAAGACACGTTGAGCGCTGCCAGCAAGGTATTGAGATAGCACGAACTTGAAGCCTTCTTTTTAGGACCCTGGCTATTAGCCTCCAAAATTCTCATATTTGCTGCGGTCGAGTTAGGACTCACTCCGCCGAAACCCGGAACACAATGCTGGTTCTCTTATTCATTTGTCCCCACACGCACGATGAGCGCTTCCGTGCTAGATTCATGCCTTGCGCTTGGCAAGTTTCACCTGAAGTGATAATAAAACGCCGTCTCTGGCTTTGCATCTGGAATTGCAATGGTCAACTTTACTATTCTCGCGGGCGGTACCAGCGCATATATCGCAGCATACCTATTCAGTACCAATGGCAATACCTTGACTTTCCTCAACCAGTACTCCACGGGCGGTAACCCCACATGGATTAGTTCACACCCGACGAACAAGAGTATCTTATAGTATGCGTGTCACTTGTTTGTCAATGGCACTTCTGTCTCAACCTTATTGTCAAGCGCAGTCAATGAGAAGAGTAACGGGACTGTGCAATCGTTCGTTGTTGGGTCTGAAGGCGCCATTGCGCTGGCAGATACATTCAGTTCCGGAGGAAGTACGCCTGCCTACTGTGTCGCATTGTCCACAGGTCAAGTTGCAGTCACGAACGTCTGTAACCCGATACAACCGAAATATAAGATCTTTCTAACCGCTGCACAGTACATATCTGGCTCAGCGCGCATCATCCCCACGGTGGGAGAGCCCTTGTATTTCTCCAATGACTCGATCGTCTGGACGTTTCCAGTCCCCACTACTGGCAACCAGAATCACTCGGAACCCCACATGGCTTACGAGTTCGGTAAAGAAATATTTGTTCCTGACAAGGTTGGCTACTAGCTTTCCACCTGATACTCGGAACTGCTCGAATTTGAGCGGTGTTCCACAGGGTGACGATAAGATCTGGCGGTTGGGCGAAGTCAACAATAATCCCGGTGATTATGCTGTCCATGGAGAAATTCGACATCCCATTGGTAGCGGCCCTCGCCATATTCGTATCAGAGGTACATCGCATTGGCTACCTGCATCCTTCGATACTTATTCGTCTTCCGCTAGATAACATGATGTATGCGCTTCACGAATTATCAAGCACCCTCACTCTCCAAGAAGTCCCCTCTTACCCTAACGGCACTTCTCAGATTCTCTCGAACGTCTCCATCGTCCCATCTAATCCACCCGCAGGCTCATCCTTCGCCGCCGCCGAAATTCTAATCCCAGAGCCTACCGCAGACTATCCTATCCCATTTATCTACACATCTAATCGCAATACGGGCGTGCAGGACCCTCGTGGAGATACAATCGCCATATTCGAGAACGTCAACAACACGCTTGTATTGCGTAACCAGGTGTATACTGGTCTCGATCAGGTCCGCGGGATGATGTCAGGTGAACAAGCAGGTTCTGGTGGAGAGGCTTATATTGTTGCTGCTGGAGTCGCTGGCACTGCTGGAGTCAAGGTATTCAAGAGAACAGAGTGTGGCGCTAACCTGGAGGAAATTGCAGTGAACACAGTCATCCCAACGAGATCGACTTTTGTTTGGTTGAACAAATATCAAGTGCTGAATTAAATCTTGCCATTTGGGTGTAGTAGGGCCGCTAGGTGAGCAAATGCCGATTCGCATTGCATATTTTCTATAGAGTTGTTATAATATCCGCCCTCAGTTTTCTCCAAATAGCTGGCGATTATACTGCCCAACTGATGTCATCATTAAACTTCGAGCCTGTCTACTAGCGCAAACATTATCTATATCAATAACTCGACTATAAGGGCCATCTCAATCTTGTTCATCGTAAGTAGGGTGATCAGTCTCGAGATAATGGAAAGAAGTAGTCCCAGTCGCATCGTGTTACGAAGTCTCGTGGTGTCGGTCACCATCGATTCACCCTGGATCTGCAGTCGGGTCAAACCGGGACCAAGAAAACGGCACGCTTCGGAGTCTAGCTCGTTCAAGTCGATATAACAAAGAAGAATCAGACCGCTCATATGATCACGCGCTGATGATCAATCCCATGGCCGAGGCACTAACCGTCTCTACAATTCGGCTCCTCTGGAAGCTGCAATGACATACAACTTGTTGGAAGACAGCTGAAGCCACCCGGCCTAAATTCATACATGGTTCATTCATCTCCTAGTAAGACACTGGCAGAGACATATAGAGACGAAGGTGTCATTGATTGACGTTATTCTTTCAAGTGAGTCCTTCTCGAGTTGTGACTTGGTCACACTGCCCAGTACTATGTATATCCCTCGGACAGCTACATCTGAGCATCTTCACCCCCTACTTGATCCGCCAAAATGACATTATCCAAAGTATGGCTGATTACAGGTGCGTCCTGTTCGCCCGTCCATCCTTGTTTAAATTTCCACTGCTTTCGATACCAGGTACTTCGTCTGGTTTCGGACGTCGCCTTGTGGATATTGTGCGACAACGCGGCGATCGCGTGATCGCAACAGCTAGAAGGCTTGCCGATATTGCTCACTTTGCAGAGGACCCGAAGTTACCGAGATCAAGCGTTCATTGTGCAGAACTGGATGTCGCAAGCGGGACAGCACAAGTGAGAGACAAGATCAACACGACTATCCGGACATCCGGGTGGGGTACCGTGGACGTGCTCGTCAACAACGCAGGTACAGGGATTCCTGCGTTTCTTGAAGAGGGCGGGTAAGTGTAAAACAGACGCCGCGATCATGAGATGTCACGGTTGGTCGGTTGAATTTATTCTGCCCCTCCGCAGAGTTCCATTGTTGCGTCATCAATACCAGACGAACGTCTTCGGGACGCTCGATGTGACGACGGCGGTCCTGCCCTACATGCGCAAACGTGAGTTTTTGATGTGGTGATCCATCGCGCTCAGTCTGTCTGACTCGTTTCGCCACAGAGAAAAGCGGAACAGTCGTTATGATAGGCAGTCGAACTGGCTGGAGGACAGACATTAATGTAGGGAACTTATTGTCCACCTAGCTCTGCGTAGTACTGATATGATGGCGTTGTCACGCGCAGGGACATGGTATGTTAGGCTCAAGTCTACCTCCAAATAATTTCCCTGATCATCTTATCGTTCCTCCTTAGGTCTGTATGGGTCGTCCAAAGCGGCGGTACACGGTAAGGTTTACATCATTGCTGGTCTAAGATGAGCCTGTTCAGTTTTGCACCCCGGTTAGCCATCGGAGAGACCATGGCTGTCGAACTCGAGCCCTTCGGAGTTCGCGTCCTCATCGTCGAGCCTGGCTCGTTCCGTACCGAGGGGATTTACCGCAACACCTTTGACGCCTCGCGTCCAATTCTCGATTATGACAAGCACCGAGAGGCAGCGGCAGAACGGTTCAGAAGACCCGCAGGGAAACAGCCTGGTGACCCGGCAAAGGCAATGAATGCGCTCGTCGAAGTGGTTTATGGGGAGGGTCGTGCGCAGGGGAAGCCATGGCCGTTGTATCTCGTGCTAGGCAAGGATGCGGACCGAGATGTGAGGAGCAAGTGCAAGCGGATGATCCAGCATCTCGACGAATGGAGTGATGTAGTTAGAAACGTCGACCTAGATAACTTGGATTAGCGACGGTCGTGCCGTACTAGTCAAACCGATCGTCGAGATGTGTAACGATGGCAAGCAGTACTATACATGCATATTGAATATTCTTCAAACTAGGACTGATGTCCCCCTCACTAATGCTTCAGCTTCCATCATGCTACCAGTTCCTCTGGAGATGAATCATAGTCACTGGCATATAGCTCCTCATCTACTGCGACCCCAGGATGTAGCGTTGCCCAAGCGAGCCTCTCATCCACTCATTTCACCACACTCGTCGAAGCCCAACTACCCACCTGAAGCCTGAAGGGCGCAGAAGTGCCGGAATAGCTCTCCGCGTTCATACAAACTACGCCATTCCTCGCCGCCCATGACCGCGCAAAAGATCTCATGCAATATGCGTCTATCTTCCGCAGAACCCCCTTCGTACGTTTTTCTGCGTCGTCGGGACCGAACAACCATGCGGGCACGGTAGCACATTCCCAGAGGGGCGCAATTGCGACACCTTCGAAGTCGATTAATGCCGTTACAGTTGCCGATGTGGGATCGATCTAGAAGTCATAGGTGATGTTGGCCCATTACAATGAACTCGAATAAATAAACATATCATAATGCTCGACAAACGGAAATCGTCAAGTCGGAGTGAAAACGGTTTCTCCGGCGTACAGACTAATCCACCAGGGTGATGGTTCCGCGGATAGACAGGAGGTAACACGAGCGCCTTTCCGAGCGCACATCCTGCGACTTCGAGTCGGTTCCTAGCTGCCTCTTCGCCATCCCCTTCGAGTTGCACAAACACAATAGAACAGCGGTGGGAGAGAACAAATAGTTCCGCTTGTATGAAGCTCTGCAAGTATTCTGTGGACCACGAAACTGGGACATTTTGGTGGAGATCGAGCGCTCAGAATGGTACACTGATGATCGGCCCAACTTCGATCTTGCCTTGCGACGGAGAGGATAGGTAGAGCGATCCCGCACCATTGAAACGTAACGCAGAGACCTTGGGAGCAGAAATTTGTGTATGTGTAGCCAAGTACTTGAGGATTGCAACCTGACGCACATAAGTCACCAGCCCTTATGAGCTTGAACTTGAAAAGTACGACCCACTTCCGACTCTAGCTTGACTTTTGGAAAAGCAGGGGTAGCGACACGCACGATCCTGAGCAATGTCAGGCTGCACACATGGCAAACGGATCACACATCTGTCTTGAACGCCGTGACGCGTTGCTTCAATACCTCATTGTACGCCTAGTTTTGATCTTGCACCGCAGGTCAGTTCATGCCAGATATAGATATATAACGTTCCACAGAAGGACGGGCTGAAGGAAGACAGTGTCAGGCCTATGTACCTTGCATCGTCGTCGTCACTTTCCGTGACCAAATCTCAGTCATCTCCACATCCAAACGACTGCCTTGAAAAGTGGTTGCGAGTTGGCACAGGGATGCGCGTTGTCGTGCAAGGTCAACATTTCTATTGACGAACTCATACTAGTAGTAGAGCATCTCTATATGTGGTGGGTGGGTGCAAGAAAGCGCGAGGAGGAGCAGCGTTTGGGGGTTGCGGGCGCTGCTGAGCTGAAGCAAGGTGGTAGAAGCGAAGTGGACACGCCACTTCGCTTAGTTCATGCACACAGAACCTGTAGGCTTCTAGTGCCCAACCTTGACGATGAAATCCATGACTCATAGATATCCCTCGCGACCCTATCATATACGCCACCAAAACCCATGACGAGTACAACTTCCATTGGCAATACCCTCGCTACGATGCAAACCCAGACTCCCAGAGCAGCCTTTCCCCAAATCCAAGAAGTCATCAAACGCATACGCTCTGCTCCCTCCAACCCCTCTCGGTCCATCGACCACTTCCGCCAAATAGCTACGCTAGCGCATGCTCAAGTTGGCGGCCGGTGTAGTTTTGATCAGACTCACTGGCAGCCCGAGTCAATCATGCCAGCGACATTGCTTCCTCAATACCTATCCTTCCCGCCAAAGAATCAGGTTCAGCAGTACCGCTAGTCATGGCAAGCAGCCAAGCGAGATATACTTTGCTTGTCAGGTCAGCGTAATTAGGGTGATCAGTTTTGAAACAATGGAAAGAAACAGTCCCAGTCGCATCGTATTACGAAGCCTAGTGGCGCCGGTCATCGTCGATTCATCCTGGGGCTGCACTCGGGTCAAGTTGGTGCCAAGGAAACGGCACACGTCGCCGGAGTCTGACTCATTCAAGCCGATATAATCATAAGGAAGAATCAGATCGGCTCGTGATCGGGTGCTTATACGCCATGATCAATCTCGTAGCCGGGCTAATACACTGGCACGTCTCTACTACGATCAGCCCCCCGGCACCCACAACGAGCTAGCATAGCTTGTTGGAAGACAGTTGAAGGCACTCGGCCTGAATTTATACACGATTCACTCATCTCCCTGAGACACTCACAGAGAGACCCCAGGGTGAGTCATTGATTAACGTTATTTCTCAGTCCTTCTCAGATTGTGACTCGGTCGCACTGCCCTGGTACTATGTATAGCCTTCGGACAGCTACAACTGAGCATCTTCGCTCCCCAGTTGATCCATCAAAATGACATCACCCAGAGTATGGCTGATCACAGGTGCGTCCTGTTAACCCGTCCGTCCTCGTTTAAATTCCCACTGCGTTTGACACCAGGTACTTCGTCTGGTTTCGGACGTCGCCTTGTGGACATTGTGCGACAACGCGGCGATCGCGTGATTGCAACGGCCAGAAAGCTTGCCGACATCGCTCATTTTCTAGATGACCCAAAGCTACTGAGTTCGAGCATCCATTGTGCAGAACTAGATATCGCAGGCGGGACAGAGCAAGTGAGAGAGAGGATCGATTTGATCATCCAGACGCCAGGATGGGGGACCGTGGACGTGCTCGTCAACAACGCAGGCGTAGGGATCCCTGCGTTTCTCGAAGAGGGTGGGTAAGTGCAAAACAGATATCTTGATAAGATGACATGGTTGATTGGTTGGCTTCATTCTGTCCCTCCAAAGAGCGGAATTATTGCGTCATCAATACCAGACGAACGTCTTCGGGACGCTCGATGTGACAACGGCGGTCCTGCCCTACATGCGCAAACGTGAGTTTTTGACATGCTATCGCGCTCAGTCTGTGACACGTCTCGCCAGAGAAAAGCGGAACGGTTGTTATGATAGGCAGTCGAAGTGGTTGGAAGACAGACATCAATGTATGGTATTCATCGTCCACCTAACTCTGCGTTGTACTGATATGATGGCATCGTCATGCGCAGGGGTGTGGTGCGTTAGGCTCAAATTTGCCTCTAAATAATTCCACTGGTTATTTCACTGACATTACTCCCCCCTAGGCATGTACGGGTCGTCCAAAGCTGCGTTGCACGGTAAGGTTTACACTATTCTCAGCCTAAGATGAGCCTGTTAAATTTCACGCCACGGTTAGCCATAGGAGAGACCATGGCTGTCGAACTTGAGCCTTTCGGAATTCGCGTCCTCATCGTCGAACCTGGCTCGTTCCGCACAGAGGGGATTTATCGCAACACTTTTGATGCCTCGCGTTCGATTCCTGATTATGATGAGCATCGAAAGGCAGCGGAAGAACGGTTCAGAAAACCCGCAGGGAAACAGCCGGGTGACCCCGCCAAGGCAATGAACGCGCTCGTCGAAGTGGTTTGTCGTGAGGGTCGTGCGCAGGGGAAGCCGTGGCCGCTGTATCTCGTGCTAGGCAAGGATGCGGAGCGGGATGTAAGAAACAAGTGCGAGCGGATGATCCAGCATCTCGATGAATGGGTTGAGGTGGTCAGGGACGTCGACCTAGATAACTTAAATTAGTAACACGCACGTCGTACCAGTCAAGACGTGTGGCAGTGGCAGGACTCCGTACTACACATGTACTCATGCTGAATATTTTTTGAACTAGGATCAGTACTCCCCTCACTGACGCTTCAGATTTTATCATGCTACCTGCCCCTCTGCAGACAACAGATTACAATCACTGGCGCATGGCTCCTTTCCTAATGCGACCCCGGGATGTAGCTTTGCCCAAGCGAGCCTCTCATCCACCCATTTTGTCACGCTCGTCGAAGTCCAGCTACTCGCCTGAAGGGAGAGCCGCTCGCAGAAATGCCGGAACAGCTTTCCATATTTATACAAACCACGCCATTCCTCACTGTCCATGACCTTGCAAAAGATCTCACGTAATGTGCGTCTATCTTCAACAGGACCCCCTTCGTACGTTCCTTCTGTGTCGTCGGGGTCGAGTAGCCATCCAGGCACAATAGCACATTTCCAGAGCGGCGCGATCGTGGTACATTCGAAATCGATGAGCGCCGTCACAGTTGCCGACGCAGGGTCGATCTAGAAGTCATACACGATGTTGACGCATTACGATGTACCGGAATCAACGAACATACCATGATGTTCGACAGGCGGAAATCGTCGAGTTGGAGTGAGAACGGCTTCTCCGGCGTACAGATTAACCTGCCAGGGTCGTAGTCCCCTGGATAGACAGAACAGAGTCCGAGCGCTGTTCCGAGCGCACATTCTGCGACTTCAAGCCGGTCCCGAGTTGCCTCTTCGTCCCCCTTGTCGAGCTCTGCAAACACAATAGAACGGTGGTGGGAGAGAACGTATAGTTCCGCTTGTACAAAGCTTTGCAGGTATTCTGTGGTGCTCGAGAATGGACCACGAAACTGGGACACGTCGGTGACCGAGCGCTCAGAATCAGGTATGCGAACAACACCATCGAGCGCGCGAAAGAATGGCGCACTGACGATCGGACCAACTTCGACCTCGGATTGCGACGGAGAGGATAGATACAGCGACCCTGCACGATCGAAACGCAATGCGAACATGGTCTTGAGCTGCTCTGCAACTTGCGCGACGATCCGCTCCTTGACACTCATCGGAAGCACATCCCACTGCTTGTCCGCAGAAACTCCGGGCATCTTGAATAACCGATGTTAGCATTAAGGAGCACTGGCAGCACACCTGGGCTACACCCGACCTTTTGCAGAATCATATACTCTGCTCCTACTGGGTTAGACGCGTCCGAGTTCCATGTGTAAACCTCGGGAACAGGAATTTGTGTATGCGCAGCCAAGTACTTGAGAGTTGCAACCTAACAACGCATAGGTTACAAGCCCTTGTGAACTTAGAAAGCATGACTCACTTCGGACTCTAGCTTGTCTTTTGGAAAAGCGGGTGCGGCGACACGCACGATACCGAGCAATAACCCGTCCTTTCGTAGAGCGTCGTATATCTGTAGTCAAGGAAAATAGTCAAGATCACAATCAAAATAGATGATAACTATACTAACCTTGTGATAACCACCCTCGGTCATCTTGTGGAGATCACAGGCGGTGCCGAAGTGAGAGCTTACTGCGACTTCTAACTGACTGAGACTGAAGGTGTCTGGATCACCTTCACCGTCATAAGAAAACGTGGATGTATCATCTGGGATCATCAGGTAGCAGGAAGAGTGCCCATGGCCAGCCACATTAACCCGAGTGCAAATATTTATGGTGGACCATGCGGCAGTGCCACACAAAGCGGGCTCAATTTCAACTTTGTGAACCAAACTTGAACGAAGCACTTGGCATGTCTCGCTAAAAAATTTACATGGATAATCCGAGGCTCGCCAGTAGCTGGGCCAACCTATCATCATACGATCACAACTTTGACCTGAACGTCGTACTAGTAGCACTCAGTAATGACTTATTACAAAGAAAACCGGCTATTCGAATTTCATGCACATTGATAGTAGTTCCTTCAAATTCCAGGCAACTCCCAGTAATACCAAGGAATTTTTATAGTGTGAATTGAAATAGAAAGTAGGGTGCCATGATGGCCCTTGAAGGGGAATACATATGTTACGCACAATTTGGAAGCAGCTGAAGCCTCCAGCGTTCGGAACACAGCGAATCTACTAGTCTTGGAAACCAGTCATGACTGATAGATTTTCGGCCCTGACCTTCGATTATGCTTGTATTGCGCCAAACCATGCACGAACTTACTGCTGGGTTCGAACTGGACAAGAACGGAAGGTTAGCAGGGTAGCCATGGCGTGTGTGAGGACGAGCGGCTGACAGAACAGATATATAGCTGGTAAGAACCATGTTTGTCTTTAGAGATAAGTAACGGAAATACTCCACTTGGAGAACTCGTCGACTAGCCAGATACTAGCGTTGATCACGCAAGTAAACACGGACAAGGACCAGAATGACCATCAAGGTAGCCGTATCGTGTGTACGCGACTACGAGTCCGTTCAACGAAACAACGATTTGACGAAATGTGTGATGCGTGATGGCTATAGCGACTCCTGCAGCAAAGCTGACAGCTTGAAATACCAGGATGGAAAGGCAACCGGTGATCCGTCGCTTGACATATCGCTTCACTGGCAGCGCGTTCATCGGATAGAGTACCTATCAATATCACCAGCAGTCAGCATAACTAATACGAACTTGCTTTGGATACAATCATGTACTCAGCAGTGATGAACCTTCCTTCGCAGATCTCGGAGAATGGATCATTGGTGTGAGTAGTGGAGTGAACAGGTGGCGGGATCTATTGCATACGTGTGAACGGAGTTCGGCCGTATCCCATGACGTTGACCCAGGAGTTTTGATCTGATACGGTGATCATGGGAAGACAAAAAGTCTGGTTCATAACAGGTATAGAAGGCCCCCAACTTACCAGAAGTCTAGACTAATACAATTTGTCTGTCAAGGGACTTCTTCCGGGTTTGGGCGACGGCTCATCACTGCAGTCCTCTCCCGCGGAGATCGTGTTATCGCCACAGCACGATCCATTGATAAGATACGGGACCTGCCAAGTTCGCCCGACCTGGCTTTGTTACAGCTCGATATTACGTGGCCTCCCGAAGACATCAAAGCGACGGTCGACGAAGGTGCAGCGAAATGGGGAACTATTGATGTTCTCGTGAACAATGCTGGCGTCGGAATGCCGGGTCTTCTCGAAGAAGGCGGGTGAGTGGGAATTTTGTTGTGTTCGCTAACAGTGTAAACGATACACCAGTATTCAGAAAATGATCGCGCAATATGAAGTTGGGGTTTTTGGGCCGCTCAACGTCACGAATGCAGTACTGCCATACATGAGAAGACGTACGTTCGAACGATTCTGAGCAGGGGTAACCTTTGAAGGGTTCTTTATTAAGAAAGAAGCGGAACGGTCGTCGTCGTCGGGAGTCGCTGTGCTTGGAGACCAGAAATAAGGGTACCTCGATGCTTCTGATTCTCATCGCGTGTGCTCAATCATGCTGACAGGGTCTTGGTCAGTCTGCTGCATGGTCATAATGCGATTTCTCATAGTTGCAGGGTTCTATGGGTCCTCCAAGGCGGCAGTACAAAGTAAAGTCAGGTATTTTTTTCATCACATACTGAGACCACTCCATCAACAGCAATAGCTGAAACGCTGGCGGTCGAGTTGGCGCCACTGAATATTCGGGTGCTGATCGTCGAGCCGGGATCGTTCAGGACGGAGGGAATTTACGCCAATCCGTTTGATGTATCAAACCCGATACCAGACTACGAAGAACAGCGAGCCGATTCGTTGGTGACATACAACGCATTGGACGGCAAGCAACCGGGTGATCCAGCCAAGGCGATGAACGCAGTTGTGGATGTCGTCCGTGGGGAAGGAGTTGCTGCGGGGCGGGAGTGGCCGTTGTACCTAGTACTTGGGAAAGATGCGGAGCGGGATATCCGGGCGAAATGTGCGCGTATGATTGCACACTTGGATGAGTGGAATGACGTCGTTGGTGGGGTGGAAATGTAATAGATCACGTGATAGTAAGAAATGTCAGAAGTGACAAGGAAAAGGGATAAGAAAGACCACCGAACATGCAAGGCAAGTTTCATCCCCGCTCTTTCTCTCTCCTCCCCTCACATCCCCCATACTCCCAGTCGCAACTTCACCTCCACCCCCGCACACCCTCTCCATCCCAACCGACCTCCAAAAGTGCACCCGATGTACATACACTGGTCCCATCCACTCCTTTCCCCCACGGCGCACAGGCGGAGGTCATCTCAAGGTCTGCACTTCTTGCATGGACAAACAGAACGCACGAAAGGTCGCCTCAGAAATGGTGGCAGAAACGTCCGGTCGCAGTCAGATCGCAACGGCCGCCATGTCCTTTGACGACTTTCTCAACCTCGTCACCCTCAACAAGACCCGTCCGTTCGACTTTGACACCATGGTCAGTGTGCCTCCCGGGTTTTTCGTTGCTGGCGAACATCTCTACAATCGTTCCAATCGAATAAGAGATTTTTTGGCCGAGGCGTCAGATTATCACTGGAAGTATGTCTTGTTTCCCTTGTCCTCTTTGCTCGGCTGTTCACACAAAACTCGTTTCCATAGCCAAAAGAAGACAAAGCGCGGCGGAAAGTCAACGGTCGTCACCTACTTTTGTGCCCAGCTCGAAGGCGAACAGTCCAAATCTCGCACACAAGACTCGGATCGCAAATCACGGAGTCGCATCACACGCTATCACTGCGGCGGCTGGCTTCGGATCACCGTCATGGACGACAACGAACATCTACTCCGGATACGTATGACACACGCCGAAGCCCATCCCAGCTTTCCCGCCTCCTTTCGAAGACCACCTAATACATCCGAATTTAAGCTCGAGGCAACACCGAAACCCGTGTCAGTCCCCGTTCCAATTCAGCCGCCGCCGCCACCGCCGCCACTCTTTGCGAATATGCAACATCCACCACATTTGATGGTAGAACCTGCACCGCCTGCGGGACATCCTATACCTCCTCCCCCTGGACCTCCACCAATACATTCTGCCATGCCGCCCCCGCCACACCCAGAAGCACAGGAGGAGGAGGAACAACCTGTAGTTGAGAATGTTCTTGTACCCGAAGAAGTCACACCCCAGGCAACTCACACTCCTGTAAGTAAGCGACGTGCCCGTATGCCTTGCTCTCACTGCTGTTCTAGCAACCTGTGGTCTTTTTCTCCCCCGAGCAGCTCGATGGCTTAAAGCGCAAATTTGAGGAAATGATGGCCGCTGCGAGTGGACCTGTCTCTCCGGACCTTGCTCACGCGCTTGGTTCTGTATTTGACCACATCGAGCGGACAGCCACAGATGTAGATATAGGCAGGTTTTCCAAACGACCCAGAATTTAACAACCCTATACACTTTAGATTGCGGTGCACATTATCACTATGTAGCCAGGATGAGGTTGCGGTTGCTATTGCACCACACGAGTCCCTTCCGAGGCTTCAGTGTTGGTCCTGTTGTTTTAGGATTTAAAGTCTGTTTAACAGTCAAGTACTAACACTGCTGTGTTGGATCGTATTACACTAGCTGTCCTGTATAGCAAATAATCGGCTCTTTTAGTGACGAATCTGGTCCCCGTGCGGTATGCGGTGATAGTACAGTTGGGGAACAGTTCAGTTGGCGAGTTCGGATATAGTTATAAACGCTTGGTACAATGCCGGGACGACGAATGGTGCCTTGCATTCTCTCTCTACATCGGATAATGCGCGCTCCGCACGCATCCTCCGCACTCGTTCTGCCTTGATTTCGTTCTCCAATCGTGCTACTTCTGTCAGGGAACATCATCTCAAGTTCAAGTCAGCAACGAGGACGAACATACCATCCCGCAGAGCAGCCTCTGCGCCACTTCGGTCTCTTCTTCCACCACCGCCGTCGCCGTTTCCACTCCCTCCGGGATAACTCTCAGCGGGTACGCCAAGCCGCTCAAGACGATCCAAAAGAGCTTGTTCTTCCTTTTGTCCGATCACGAGCGCGTTCCGCGTGTCCATCAGCTGACGCATGAGCTGTGCAACGACGTCACTCGGGTTGGGTGAGGGTGGTATAGGTGCCACAGGCACGGTGGGAGACGCAGACACGGACATGGACATAGGAGCGGCGGCGGTTTCAAAGGACGGGGCAGGGACAGGACCAGACAGCATGGCCGGAGACGGTGGTGCCGGTGGTGGTGGCATCGACCCCCACCCAAGCGTCGCCATCAATGGGCTGGCAACAACGGGAGTGCGCGGGGTCGTCTCGCCCGGCTCACGAGGGGGTGGCATGACTGGCGGTGGTGGCTGACTCGGCGTGGGCTGACGATCCTCTCGCGCGGACTGGGGAGACGGTCTCGGAGCATCCTTGGGGGTGGTCGACCGGCGCTGTGGAAGGTCAATTTTGGGCGAGGTCAGCGTGCGGGTGGGGTGGGCTGGCGAGTTGGTCGACC